>VZUA01021670.1:0-12592 GCA_013401035.1 Horornis vulcanius | reverse complement strand
GAGACTCCAAATATTTCAGAAAGCAAAAAGCATAAAAAAGGCTTTATTGTTAAATGCTTACTACCTTTTATAAGGTGTTCTGATACAGACTTATCATGATTGGTGAATAGGAACGACACCTCTCTAGTCCCATTGGTGAAACCAGAGAAACAAAAAACACACAGCTGTACAGGATTATTTTGAGAAAGGACAGTTGTTTACTAAGATTGTTTTGAGAAAAAGCTCTCCTGAGAAATCTTCCCCTGGGAAGAAATCAGCAGCTACTAGCAGGCTAAAATCTTCTCAGACTCAGAAAATCAGGCCCACAGTCTGCAGGGTCCAGTTCACCTTAATATGCAGTATGGAATGCCTTGTATAATTTGTTTGAAGTTGACCACAGGCCTCAGCTGTGAGTGTTTTGTGGCTGCTAAAGGCTCACAGATGACAAATGTAATACTGCAATTTATTTCCGGGAGCCTGAGACTCAATCCCTGCTAATTCAGCATGATTACATTTGATGTGGGTAGTGTACATAATCCATGGTTAGCTCTGCTCTCCACCAACGTGTCATTGTGATAATGGTAGGTGAAGTCAAACAGAGCCCAGTAAAGCAGGAGATTAAATGCTCCTGTGTACATTAGATGGAAAACATACTTAGGTCATTGAGCTGCTGTTAAAACTAAATCATCAACCAGTGCTTCCTTTCATATGAGATCACTAATTCTGGCAGTTTGGCACAGAGCAAGCAGCCTGTTTGCAATGAGCTCTGAAACAGGGCAGCAAGGAAATGGCTCCCCAAGAGGGACAGAATCACATCCTCATACTGAATTTGACACAGAACACAAACCTGCTGTGTAAACCTCCTGTTGTGCGTGCCTTGCAAATGTCCTTCCTGCCTGAACACAAGTTCAGCCCAAACCAGTACATCACCAGTGCATGTTTCAGGTAAATCTACATTTGGATGCATGAAATATGAAATGAAATGAAAATGAAATGAAATGAAATGAAATGAAATGAAATGAAATGAAATGAAATTAAATTAAATTAAATTAAATGTGCAGAGTTGGGAAACCCTTCACTTACTGTGTTTGTGACCATGACAGTCTTTTCTGGCCTTGGTCACTGGAAAAGAACCTGAAAATGGGTTATTGTTTCTTAGTGAGATGTAAGTGAAAAGAGCTGGACTTGCTGACCTTGCCTCTCTCAAGGAAAGGGTAGGACCCTACTGAGTGTACAACTTTATCCACATCAGCTTTGGCAGCAAGCTGCTATCTCCAAGTTAAATACTATGAAATTGGAGCTTGCCTGTAATTTTTAACAGGTATTAAAATACAAATAGACCTTTTCATATGTATATTTCCAGTATAACAATGCTGGGAGCAGTGCAGACCCAGTACCAGTACAATATTAGTGTAGTGCAACTGCCCAGAGAAAAGCACTGATGCTGTCCCAACTGCATCTCTGCAACTGCAGTAATTACATGGATCACCAATAGCCTGACAGAAGGCAAAGAANTAGTGCAACTGCCCAGAGAAAAGCACTGATGCTGTCCCAACTGCATCTCTGCAACTGCAGTAATTACATGGATCACCAATATCCTGACAGAAGGCAAAGAAAATAATGAACTCCCATCTCTAGCTATTGCAGTTTTAGTAGGGAGGTGATGTGCACTGTTTGCACTGCAGTGGAACAGATTATGGTGCTTGCCATAATATCTGTCTTTATAATATTAGAAAATGTAAGAAGAATGTAAAGTGTTCATCTTTCTAATGACAAGCTCCATCTTCAGAATGCAAACAAGAGTAATTTTGTGAGATCTGTCTTTTGTAATTTGAGCTTTATATCACAGCAGAAGACATTTATAGTCATCTTTTTCTAGTTTTAATAGAAAAAGTGAAGTTACATATCCTTGAAACAAATGAGACACAAATACTGAAAAAGGCATAATTGGATCAAACCTATCCTAAATAGCAGATGTCATTCTGTTTCTGGGGCGCACCATTAAGAGATTAACCAAAGTGATGTTATACAATGTTAAAGGAGCATCAGCACTACAGGTGACTATAAAATGAAATTAAAGTTGCTGGGTTTGCTTCTTCTCCAGCTTTTCAGTTTTGTTTGGAGAATGGACAGCCACTCTTGCACCTAGAGAAGCTTTCTTTTTGACTCGGAGAGCAGGATGACTCCAGGTATTGATCACTGGATACTGCATTTCATGCCTGGACATTATTTATTTGATCCTAATGCAGAGCAGGAGCAAGCTCAGGTCTCTGCTTTCTTTGCCAGAGAAGCTGACACTTGCTGACTGCAGTTATTCCACAGTGTTGGAGATACAACATTTATTTCCTAATATTAGGGGAGACCACCTCTACCCAGGCTGGTGATCTCACATAATTCTGTAGGAGAGGAGGGCAGTGTGGGGTTAGCTGGATAGTAAAGAATTCTGACTTCTGTTTTCCTCTTATCAATTTGGCATTGTATACTGGCAATATATTTGCTGTAAGAGAAATAAAACAGCCAAAAATAAAGCTTAGGTTGGAAACACTATTATTCTTCATGCCATCATACCAAAAGTAAAATAAATTAAACCTAAGCCCCATTATAATGCAGTGAGAGGCCACAGTCATCTGTAGGGGAGGCAGAAGAATGTCAGTTTGTTTCAAAGAAAAGTTTAAAAGGCAACTTGACCACATGGAGGAAAGATAAATGAAAGAGGAGGGCACTTTAATGTATAGCAGATAACAGCATAAAAATATCAAGCTGCTGGGAAATGAAGGGACACAAATTTAAATTAAACATAAATGAGGGTAATTAACTATGGGAACCAGCTATTGAGGGAGGCAAGAGATCTTTTTTGTCAGGGAAGTCCTCCTAAATATTTTATATGTTAAGTGCTGGTCTTAATTTAGTGGTTCTGGGGATTATGCACATAAAAACAACCAAACAGAAACCCAGATCATTAGGCATGTAGAAATGAAACAGTCTTTGTGTATCCTTTAGGAATTTCATTAGTTCAGGCTTGGATTGGCTTTTTCAGGCATCATTCCTGTATAGTCAACAAACCCAGCCTATTAAATTTGATTTACTGCTCTCAGCTTTTGCTGGTAAGCATTTCAGCTCACACACAGTTTTATTGACAGCTCTGAAAGGTTGAAATGAGCCAGTCTGGATACAATGGTCTGGTTTTGGTCAGGTTTTGGTGGTGTAATTCATTTATGAAGTTAAATTGATTGACCCCATAAGGTTTCAAAATGTATGACTCATGTCTGGAGAAGCTATCACAGCAATAAGTTTATATATTTAATATTTGAGGATCCAAATGTTTGGGGATACTCTTTCATTTTCTTTTGTCTCTGAGCTGAATTGGCAGCATGTAAAACATCCTCCTTCATCTTCCTTTTATTTTTTTGGTGGTTTTCGTTGCGAATTTCATCCTTTCCAATAATATTAAAGCTTTCTTTTGAGTAATGAAATAACATGTTCCATCAACAGTCATACTAATGAAGCCAAGTTGCCAACTTCTCTGTGTCCTTTCTTTCCATGCACTTCAATAACTCCAGCCCCACCAGAACAGCTGCACAATATAGCAGCTTTCTGGATGTCTCCTAAGGTTGGCCAAGAGCCAGCCCTAGGCCTGAAGAAAACAACCCAAAAGCCAGCATTTGGTGTGGGTAGGTCTGAATTCACATCCATGCTGGATAAACACAGTATGTGGGATACCTTCCCACCCACTTTACCATAGACATGAGCTGGGGCTTCTGCTTAGCTGCCCATTGAAAAATATTTAGATATCGATTGTTGCTGAGGTTTGCTTCCTTCTTTCGGACTTTCTTGAAATGTGCTCAAAACTGAGGGGGTGAGGAGGAGAGATTTGACATGGGACTTGCAGAAAAAACTGCTCTGTGTCCTCAGTTCCTCGGGATTTCTGACAACAGCAGTGGGCAATGGACCAAATTGGAAATTAGTTCAGCAGAGTACTGTGGGACACAATTTGCTGGCAAAGGGCTCTTTAAATCAACAGTGAAATTTGATCTGAAGTGGCCTCGGTGCCAGTCTGAAGGACTGCCAGCTGCAGAGAGTCCCAGTTACAGGGAGGCTTACTCAGAGCTGTGCCCATTATGACTCTTACTGGTGGTCAGACTGAGCCCCCTGGTAGTGCTGCCCTTGTTGAAACAGCCCTTTTCCTGGGACTGACTGGAAAGTCTTTGAAGCATCATGGATGAACAGAGTAGTATCTTGCTTAGGTGTCAGAGAGCAATTGTTTACCAGGGGGATTTACTTTGTCTCCTCCTGTGATGTTCATCACGCTGCCCAGTCTGGTTTTCCTTAACTTTTGCTCTATCCAAGGTGGGTGACCAGCTCACCACAGACCAATAATGATTCACAGGACAGAGACTGTCTTCTCCTTTCTAAACAGTATTTTTATTCTGTATCCCAGAATCCCTTACTTAATCTTGCTGATACTGTTCCTGCAACTACTGTCTCCAGTGTATCCCCAAAGGAGATTTTCTTCTCTTTTCTCTTGTCTCTGCTGTGGCACTTGTCTGGCCTGGTCCTCCTAAAAATCTGTAGGATTTCTTGGGAGATGACCCCATCTAACCTTGTCTTTCCAAGCTTTTGTCCATTCCTGTGTAAAGCAGATTTTTATCCTGTGGTTGTTCGTTGACTGTTGCAGGACTCCAACATCCCATGGCAGAGATTCTGTCCTTTCCAAGAAGCTTCTCCTTAGATTCTTTGCACATGCAATTACTGCAGTGAGCACACAAACTATTTAAATGGTATTTGTGTAGTTATACACACTGCCCATAGCACAGACTGCAGAAAGTTTGTAGAAAAATATCTCACACAGGTGAGGAGCATCCAGGATCTCAGTCCTCCAGCTCTGAGTTTAGAAGCCTCTCCTGTTTGAGAGAAGATTGTTCTTGGCACTAGCAAGTCACACCCCCTCATCTCTGATCTCTGAGGTGGCCAGTACATTATCCATTTGGAATTTTAATCCTTCTCCACCTTGGTTCATTCCAGTGACATGGAAATTGTTGAGTTAAACACAGCGTAAGAGAAGCCTGATAAATACCTAGACATTATTGCACAGAAATGCACATAATGAATATCTTCCTTGAACAGACTCTCAATTAGATATGCCCCAGAGTTCTATCTTCCATGTTTTTATTTGTATGGAAAATGGCCTAATTTAAGCTGACTGGGATCTAACAGGCCCATGTGTGTCATCTAACAGCCTGGAATTCCTATGCACTGCAGGGTACAGGGTATTTTATGGTGTTTGAGACTGGGGGAAGGAGGAGAGTTAATATTTTTTGCCCCCTGGAAGGCAATCCACTTGTATTAATTGATGCCTCATCATTAATACTCCTATCATGTATGGTTTGCTTTCATTCTGAGTGAAGTACACATTACTGATGGTAAGTTAAAATAGCTGCAAAGAGAATACAGCATCCTTAACTGCTGGGCTTGATTCTAGCATTGCACAGAGCTCTCCATCCACCTCTTGTTTTATATTAATTGTTTTAAAGGAGAGTTAGCACAAAGAGAAGCTGCTATGTGAGAGAGGACAAGTTATAACTTGGGCCATGGAAAACTGGAGAGGTGGATGCAGTCAAATACTTGACTTCCCTGTGGCCAGTGCCAGCAATGTCAGTGTTAAAACCTGGTTGTGGCACCTTTGTACCATACACTGAAGATTTCATCACACATGACACATAATTAACCTGCACTTGCCACAGGTGGTCAGTGACATCAGCCTGTTCTGAGGTGTGAGCTGATATCCGGGTAAAGGCTGGGTAAAGCAAACACACCTCCTCCAGCAACAGCCACAGGGCTCCCAAGTGTCTTGGCCTCTGCACATTCTCCTTGACAAAAGCAGCAACTGTTATCATCATTAGTATAAGAAACAATTACTGGCTGCAGTGAGATTTTCGTAATAAGTGAGGTATAGATTTCCCTTATCTCCTAACACCTCTGTCTTCCTACATATACAGGTTATGGGATTCCATACCAACCTCTTTGCCTTGCAACTTGTCTGTCAGAACAGATAAAATCTGCCTATTCTTTGATCTAACACTGGTGTGAGGTAGTTATTCTGGCTGCTGTAAGAACCACATAGCAGACTAAACTCTTTGATTCTTTGTCAGATGCCATTGCATCCAGCAGTGCCCATGGAAATCCAGAGAGTGCTGGCCAAGTAAAGTGAAAGTATTTGTTTCCTGTATACATCTGTCACCCTATTTATACCTGTCCCTCCTGGAAAAGCACAGAGCTTGGAGGTGCTGGGCTAGGCAGCAAATTTCCTTTTGCTCACAGAACTATCTTTGTTGTGGTCTCCCAAAGAGCTTTGATTTGTTTTTCTTAAACAAGATGAAAACACCAACTCTCATTTTTTGTGGTTTCAGCTACTTAATCCAGGCTTCTTTTTTTACCACTTCTTGATGTAAGCAAGTGCCTGGGTGCTTTGTTGCTCTAGTATTTCTCAGGTTGAGAGGTAGAGCTCCAACTCTGACTCTTTCACTTCAGTTCAGCCAGACATTCATTGCATGGTGTCCATGCCCTCAGGATTTTGCAGGATATAAGTGCTGAGTGACCACTGAACTTCACTGTCAGGTTGCGAAAAATACCTGTAAGTTTGCCATGTGCTCTTTGCTTCCAGGGAGCGCACTGGGTTTTGGCTGTTCAGTGAGAACTGCTGAATCAAAAATGTCTGTGGCATTTGGAGCTTTCATGTTTCCCCTGCTTAGCTGGAGTGTGCCTGTGACTGCAGGAGGGTAATAGATGTGCTGGTGCTCCACTGCCCTTCTGGACACAGCAGACAGCAAGGCTCCAGTAAAGCCATAAAGTACACTCCTTCTCTGTTCCTCATGAAAGTCTGAACTGTTGTTCTCCATGTGGTTTGGATCTAACTTTTACTTCCTCAAACAGTGGTTGTCTGACGCCCATCTGCAAACACAGACCTTATGGTTTTGCATGCAAAATCTGCTAGGCTGCTGTTTGACCTATTTCTGGACATTTCTTTAGCATAACACTAAATCCCTTATGTTTTCATGGGCCTGTGAAGGACAAAATGTGTTATTGTTCTATTCAGAGCAGTTTTTAAGTCCTTCAGTAAATACTTGAATGCAAAAAACCCATGGATCATCAGCTGATGTGGGTCACCAGGTACTGATGTACCTGAGAGGCAGAGATGAGCTGCAGCACAGAGGCTGGGCTCTGAGAGCATGGTTGGCCAAAAACCATTGAGCCCAAGGGGAAGGAAGCTCTGGTTTCTGGCCAGGGCAGTATTGTTCCCATCACCGTGGGAACACAACAAATGGATGTATAAATACATGTATTTTACAGCATTCAGAAATGATGGATATGCTCACATCCTTCCCTAACATTATGGTTGATTTTTAACTACCACGTAACCAGGCAGCAACAGGTGCTTTGTTCTTTTGTTTTAGCACGATGAATTCAGAAGTCCCTGTTGGGCAGGACCTGAGTGGCCCTGGGGTACAGAATATCTCTCCTGCAGCCTTGGCTGGAAGCAAGAAGATCTGAAGAGAATTTGGATGCTCCAGTATCCAATATCCAGTCTCAGTAACATCACAGCCCACTCACTCTGGAGCAGCTCATGTATTATGGGACAGACCTCCTAAGAGAGATGTTCACACGAGCTCAGAACCCACATTTGTGACAGATTTTTGAAAGAACCTGGATCCTGCTTAGATAACAAAATAAATGGCCCTGATACACAGAGAGTGTTAAATATGAGAAAGGGTATTGAACAGTTTTTGAGACAGGGTAAGAATTTTAGCTGACATGCTTAAACAATAGGTTTCCTAACAAAAGGAAATCATGTTGAAAGTTTTAAAAGGCATCTAAGTGACTATGACTGTCAGGTACTCAGTGCTCACTTGACTGAAATTTATGAGAAGTGCAGGGATCTCTTGAGCTCCCTTAAATGTGCTGCAGCCAGACCTGAGCAGCTCTACTAACCTTTTCCACTGTGTCCTGGAAGCTCTGGGGCCTGTGGATGGATGACACAACACTGAAAATCTGTGGTTGCTATTGATAATTACCTGATCTTTATTATCTGTCCTATTCATGCAGTAAATGTGTTATAAAAGAGAAGGGGCTGTCAATATGCTCCACATGAAACTCAGCATATGGGCAAGTTACTATGTTGCATAAGACTTTATGTTCCTTAGAAACTATGGAAGGAGGCTTCTGTACTTTGTCTTTTAGGAACAATGTTTAGTTAAGCTTCTGGAATAGTTGTCAAGATGTTTATGGGTAAAGAAAGCCCATAAAAATGTTGAAGATCATCAAACTGTATGAACTGTGAGTTGTATAGTGGTGGACACTCACTAACTGCATCCTGCTCAAAGCAGGGCTAACTTCCAAGGTAGCACAAGACTTTGTCCAGCTGAGTTTTGAGTATTTGCTGGGGACAAAGATACCACTGTGTCTCCAGCCTCCTTAATTAGGAGGAGGATGACCCTGGATTGGCTCAACCTTTTTGTAACAGGATGGTTTGTGTTAAGGTAGCTGATTATCTCTGCTTAAGTGCTGCATTTTGCATTTGATCACATTGAATATCATATCATACCATGCCATGCCATGCCATGCCATGCCATGCCATGCCATGCCATGCCATGCCATGCCATGCCATGCCATGCCATGCCATGCCATGCCATGCCATACCATAACCATACCATACCCATACCATACCATACCATACCATACCATACCATACCATACCATACCATACAGTTCTGATCCTATTTCCAGTTTGGCAGACCATTTTGAATTACAAACCTTTAGCATACATCATTCCTGGCATGATGTTGTCCGTACATTCCATGGTAAAGCTCTCTTCTGAAAGCAACACTTCTGAAAAAATAACACCCACTTTGGTGGGTGGACGTAGAGGTTCAATTTGTTTGCACCTCTCTTCTGGAGTGATGATGGAAGTGTAAAGAAAGCATGAATCTGCATTGGTCTTTGCTAATAATTGGACTTTGTAAAGATAAAACAGCAAATGGAATTGATTCAAAATCTATTTAAAGGTGATTCCAGTGTGTTCAGCACGCTTGACATCAAGCATGAGACAAGTTAGCAGCAGAGACAATTGATCTGGGGGCTTTAGAGACAGAAAGAATGTTTAAGTTGATTTACTTAGAATTATTTAGGTTTTTAAGTCATGGTTTGAAAGCTGGCTCTTGGTGCAAACTCTGCACTCAATGAGCATGTTTGGCCTTGAGCACATGTATCTGGTTTTAGTTAAGCCAGACTGGCCACACTCATTCCACTCTGCTCATGATCTCATTCCATGCTCCTTGTCATGGTATCTGCACACCATCCAGCAATATATTAAAGCATGAGTAACGTGTCTTATGTTGATCATTCTGTCACCAAGGGAGAAATGTGTCTTGTCTGGTAGGGAACTCAGATTGTTTTAAACAAAGCTCTATACTGATGCTGGAGAAAAGTCAAGAGCTGTGCCTTGTATTAGGAGGAAGAATTGGCAAGGTGTCTGCTGGCCCTTGGGTAAGGCCATTTTGGGACTCAGACCAGCTACAACCAGAGAAAACCATGGTTCCTTCACTGCTGAGCTCTGCCTGCACTGTGGAAAGGCCATTTGCCCTGCTGCCAGAATGCCTCATCAGCTCATACGTTGTGATACTTGGGGCATCTCCAAATTCTCCTGTTAGTCCATGAAGAAAAACGCTCCTAACAGTCCTTATTTTGCCTTTAATGAAATGACCAGGTTGGTGTTAGAAAGGCAATGTGCTGTGTGTCAGCTGAGTGGAAGAAATGTCTGCAGGCTGTAGGGAGGAGAGGGAAGGCTTGAAAAACTTGTTCAGCTGCTCAGTGTTCATATTTGTGTGTGCAGTGAATAAGCTGAACCCTGTGCCCCTGCTGGGCCTGTGTTCAGTGCGTGTTACCACAGGGCAAGTTTTCTGCTTCGGTCATCTGTCAGACTGGAGGGAAAGGGCTCTTGCTAGTAGCTGTCATTAGAGGCTGCATCATTCTCCTTGCTTATTTACTGAGCTGAACTCCAGCCTCAGCTCCCATCTGTGTGACAAAGGAGGCATCTCTTTACAGTATCTCAAGTGTGAGAGCTCCAAAGCCCTTTATAGAGCCTAATTAAACTTCCGCTTGTGCCTGGGAGCAAAGTGCTCCTTTTTTTGGACAGGAGTGAAACTGAGGGACTGAAGGCTGAGGTTAATTGCTTCTTCTCTCATACACAGTCCTCAAAACAGATTTTGACTCAAATATGACCCATTCTCTGTTCCTGTGTTCCACTTTCACTGCTCAGTCTTGTTCTGCTAAAAAGAGCCGGAGAATCTGTGCTTTTGCTGTTTTGCACAATCCACAGCTGGCACTTGCACTCCCTGTCTCCCAGGTTTGGTCAGTAGCCTCCCTGCAAATAGGAACTGAAGGACCTTTCTGGCACATGGGAGTTTTCCTGACCTCCCACTGCTGTGTTTTCTCTGGAGAATAGTCTCCAACTCATTGAGGACACTGTGGATCCAAACCCTCCTTGTCTCTGGCTCCTTATATGGTAACATGAAGAAGTCTCAGCATTTTAGTTCTGATCTGGAGTTACCCTGGTTGTCTTCTCAGCTGGGGAACTAGAAACTTTAACTTTTAACTTTAGGCAAACTGGTTCTTACCACCAGGAAACCATCCCTTTAGTTCAAGCACATGGTGCTGCTGTCTCACCACTGGCTTAGCAAAGACCAGGCTGCACTGGCAGCAATGAAAGTCCCCTACAAAACCTTTGCAGAAGGTAGAGTTTTAAACATTCCAGTTTTTTTCCCCTTCCAGAAGAGGCTTTAAGGTATGTGTTGTTATAACAGCACAAGAAAGAGGCTGAGATGGAAGGATTGTGTCAGACAGGCTGTGGGACAGAGGTGGCTTCACTGGCAGAGAGCACACTAATATGGAGCTGATGGTAGGCAGTGAGAGCCAGGAAGTAATAGAGCTGGGGACATCTAGAAGAGACTTGAAGAAGCTTTGCTATCCTGAGCCATCCCATCCAGACATGGAAGTGGAGAAAACATTCCTGAATGAGGGAGAGGTGCCCTTGTTCATCCTAGATCCAAACGCATTTTGGATACCTCTGACAGAAGCCACGTCAGAAAGAGGCAGTGAGCATAGCTAAGGTTGCCAGACCCTCATGTATGTTTCTGGAAAGTCCTTGAGTGACTTTTCATGAATTTATTGAAGCCTGGAGTGGTGCAGTTTTGCACTAGGTTAGCAAAGAATGCTTTGACAAAGGGATGTGTTCTTGTGATGGAGTCCAGCCCACCCTTCCACAGGCTCTGTCCTCTACTGCTACAAGCCTATGGCTGGCTCTGGTACTGGGGGTATATATGAGCATGAAACCACATGGGAAGTAACTGCACTAAATGATCTGAGACCCATTTAAGGGCAGAAACAAAGGGTTATGGTGGCTGAGGGTGCTCCAGCAAATTTCAGGGGTTGTGGGAGTTTGATGTCTCTTTAGGACCAGCTATTAGCATCAACAAAAGGCAAATGAGGATTCTTTTATCTCCTCCCTAAATTTCATGGTGATGAGACCAAGCCTGTCAAGCACCGAGAGCTGCAACCCCGGTATCCCCAGTGCCTTTTCAGCCTCAATTTTTAAAAGTAACTATAGATTTCTTTCACGGCACAGGTTCCACCATATTAGCAGAGAGGCTGGGATTGTCGACACCGAGCTCGCCCACATCAACACCCAATTCCCCCACTGTCCTCTGCAGTGGCGTCTCTGGCCCCTTATTGTCAACGTGTGGCTCTGGCCCCCTCTGCAGCTCTATCAGTGGTAAGAGTGGTGGGATCCCCTGCTGCCTTTCCTTTGCCTCCCTTTATAATCTCACACTTGTCTCCCAGAAGGGCTCCAAAACCACAATAATTAACAGAATATTACTATCCCATCAGCTTCCCTGGGGAGGAAGGGAGAGCCTCTGCAAGGGCTATTTTCAGTCTGTTTTATGTGGAAGCCACTTGGATGCCTAGACAGCAATATTTCTCTAACCCTTTTCATCATGAAAGGTCCCGAGGGATGCAGAGGATTTTCTGCTGCATGCGTGGCCCTGTGACACAGCTCCTTCTGGAGAGCTCTGTGGCACTGACATGTCTCATGCTAGCTTGGACTGGAGCTAAAGGTCTGCCTACACCTCCCCTTTTTCCCTCCACACACCTTCAGTAAAACACAGTATTGTTATTTCTAATGTGCTCATGAAGTACAGTGATAAATGCACATGCACTAAAAAAGTGTGGGCTGTTCTGCAGCACTTCTAAAACTCCAGACACCTGCATGATCCCAAAGCATTGATGGTGGGATACATAACTTATCAAATCCTTGTTGCATGGGAACAGCTGTCTCTTGGTTTGCTCTTCATGGACAGCAGACCCCAGCAGATGTTGCCTTTCTGCTGCCTTAAGCCTTGGCATGTGAACCAGGACTCAGTGAATAGGACAGCCGGTCACGGGAAGGAACCCTGGTCCTGGAGCATGCATTTCTGCTAGGTCATGGTTCCTCCCTCTGTGGCTGCAGGGCAGAAATTACCTTGGGATATCAGGAAGCAAGAGGAGTGACCATGTTTTTTTT
>VZUA01021624.1:0-10041 GCA_013401035.1 Horornis vulcanius | reverse complement strand
TATATATACACACACACATTTTTGTAATCAAATCCTGTTATTGTAATGCTTTAGAGTGTCATCACAATTCAGCTTAACTAGGTCTGTTCAGTGGGAATGTGTGTTAACTCCTTACTGCAGAAAGGTAAGGAGGGCTTATTGTCTCTTAGGGGGCTGCACCAAGGAGATAATTACAAGCTGTAAGATATAATCACATGAACAGGGTATGGAGTGCAGGGCAAAGAGGGGTGGAGGTGTTTCCAGCAGTACCTTTGATTGCAGGATAGGGAGCTGCACTGAGTTACAATTCTTAACCAAGCTCACAATAACCCAGGTGTGCTGTGTCCTTGTCCTCTCTGTAACTGTCAGCTGTCATGGTAACACTGCTATGCAGGATAAAGGGGAAGGGATTTTAAAGTCTCTCAAAAGGGACAAATCTGACTTTTGCTCATACCCTTGCCAGTGATTTTTATAAGTGATTTTAAACACTTCTGTTTGTAACATCAACTTACTGCCTACCTCAGATACGTCCATTTATTCCAAACCTCACTTTCCAAATTAACAAAATGCAAATACATGCATGATTTGCAGGAAGCTGGCACTTTACAGGGAAGAATAATGAAGAAGTTTTATTCCTTTGGAAGCAAAACATACGCTGGACACAAAGGAAAACATCAGTCTGCATTTAATACATACAGAATTATTCTCTGTCACATAGTGACAAATGTAAGTGACATGTCATATAGTGACATCTGACACAGTGTTCAAGTGTAAGCATAAAGCAGACAGGGCACCAAGTTTGTACAGCCAATTCCTGTAATTGCTGTGAGAGATTAATTGTCCCCACTGCAGCTTTACCAGGCAAATGGACTTCCGTGCATTTCTTACCTCGATTGAGCTGTGCTGCCAAGTTCAGAACACCTCTTGCTTCAGTCCCCTTCAATTCCAGCGGCAGGTTCCCCTAGAAAACAAGCAAACAAATAGTTTAGTAAGATACTAAGGAAAAGCTTGTGGTCATGGGTGAAAGACCCAACTGTTGTGCTTTTTTAAATGGCCTTTGTTTTTTCACTTTATGTGGGAAATGGATGCAATCTTCCCCTGAGTTACTGGTATTTGTTTGCTCATTGTTTCAGACTGAATATATAAGCTTTTAAACTTGGGCAAGGCATATAGGATGCATAAATTCTCTCTTCTGTTGTGGTCAGGGCATTGTGAGAGCATGGGGAATGGCTGTTATGGTCTTATGATATCTTTTCCCACTCTCTCCTGGCAGGAAAGTACAGACTGATGATAGATTTCAAAAGTGAATAGTGGCTTTTTCAGTGTTTCAAAATTAA
The DNA here is from genome assembly GCA_013401035.1 of Horornis vulcanius. Classification (NCBI taxonomy): domain Eukaryota; kingdom Metazoa; phylum Chordata; class Aves; order Passeriformes; family Scotocercidae; genus Horornis; species Horornis vulcanius. The sequence continues at coordinate 8,725 of VZUA01021624.1, read as the reverse complement.
ATAACTGGAAAAAGAATCTAAAAACCTGGAACTTCTGGCAGGTTTTTAAGGAGGTTACTTTGTAGTATCAGACAAATTACTCCTATGCTGTAAATGTGAGAAAATTTGGAAAATATTGTTCAAGAACTCTGTTATAAAAAACTGGTTTTCAGGTGCATTTTTCTTTTAAAGAATAATTTAAAGAAGGAGGATATTCTTTTCTTTTCAAAGTGGAAGGAATCATGTTATTGCTCAGAGGGTGATTTCAGTTAGGTGCTGTAGTTAGGACAATGGGTTCCATCTGGAGACACAGCTGAGTGCCATTTGAGCAATTGCAGCAGGGGCAGATATTCTCCACCTGAGTTTAACCTACAACAAATACAATTAGTGAAATACTACAGCTCCCCAGGCTCTAGAACCCTGCAGAAACTCTAACCAACAGAAGTGGATGTCATTATTTCACTGTGTGGGGTACAAGCAGATACATTCACTTCACTTTAAATTTGTAAAGCAGCTTTAGTTACAGTGAGGGTTAATAACCAGCAATTGGCCAAAGCAGTAAATTCTGGCCTTTTACACAAACTCTGATGCAATTTCATAAGCAACCTTTAAAACTAGGCTGTTCCCTTGTTTGTGTTTAATTACACAGACATTTAATTTTGATTGTTAATTTGTGCATGGCTCATTTTCTCTGTTCTATCAATGTAATTATCCCATTCTCGTAAAATAACTGTCAGGTCCAAAGTGCCTGTGCCTCCTTTCCAACCCAAGTGTGCATCTGCAGTGCGTGGTTACAGCTTGCAAAGGCCCAGGGGACAGAGTGAATCTTGAGTCCTCACTGCTCTCATTTCAGGTGTGAGCCCTGATTCAGTGTCAGTTGTACTTCTCTGTTCATCAGCTGTGGGAAAAAAAAAACAAAAAACCAACAAACTTTTGATGATTTGAAACTGCTTGAAATTTTCATTTTTTCCCCTTGGAAGATGTGATGAAAGTGTCCCATAGAGCAGTTACCCAAATACAGAATTAGTCTGAAATTTTGTGAGACCATGGATGAAGCTTTGTGACAGAAACCTTGGTGGCAATTTCAGTTTAAGTAGTTTCAGAGTTATTTCCCAGTCCCTGTCTGTTCAGTTTCGTGCTTGCTCCACAAAGTACTGCTCCTGCCATAAATCCTCCAGTTTATTATAGGAATATGTGAAGCAATCAGTGGATTCAGGAAAAAAACGACTCTTGCTTTTTGTTTTGAGTTGTTTCTTCCTTACTGGGAAAACATTGAGTTCAACAAACACAATTTGGAGGCAATAGAGTGTGGCTTAAAATTTAATTTTCACAGAACTTTAGGAGTATTTAAAAGTTAGCACTTGATTTACCTGATTATTCAAATCCAGCCTGTACATATGTCCAGAATTATTTGCACATAGTACATAGACCTGTGTGTTTTGTCCATACAACTGTCCACTGAAATCTTAACATAAAATTAAAAAAAAAAAAAAAATTCAGTTGAAAATTTCCTTTTACAAATATAATCTGCAAACTCAAACCAGTTAGCAGATGAATAATCTCAATAAATATATAGTAAAAATATGTAATATAGCAGACAGCTTCACAGTTGGATCACACAGATAAGAACAATGATACCCCAACCACCCCAGGAACTCTCAAAGTAGTGCAGAAACCGCTGTGACACTAAAGTTCAAAATTTGCAGGAGGAAGTTAATAGTTCTGCTGTCACTTGGGTCAAAACCCCCTAAACTTGGAAGATTCTCACCTTGCAGAGTTTTTGTTTGCAGTCCATCCTGCAGGGTTCAGGTCAGCCCTTTCTCTGTCACGTTTGTTGGTGTTACTCCCCTGTGTTTGGGATACTCCAGCCATCACCTGTTCCACATGGCAACAAGGAAATACAGGCACTATTAAAGGATTAATCTGACCACAACCGGTGGCTTCTGTTTCATTCATGTCCCAGAGTTTTCATGTTTCTATTGCTGCATTTCTAACTTTGCTTTTGTGTAAGTAGACCTGACCTGTGCTATCCACAGCCTGCTTGACTGCTTCATTTTAATATTATCAGTTATGATCAACAGATTTTTCCACAGCTATGACCTTATTTTTCCCCTTCTGTGCAGGGCTAGGAATGTTAAATACTTTGATAGAGGGGGAAAAAAAGTCCTGATTGGCAGTGGTCTGAGGACTTTTGCCCTTTAAGGGCTACCTTACTAACTTGCCAGGGGATAAAAGACCTGGCCTCTTTGCATATTTATTTGCATAAATACTGTCTTCAAAAACTGCATAAAGTTACAATATTTCATTTAATGCTAACATCAAAAAATCAACTGAATTTACAATATTTGCTTTAAGCAACGTACTATATGAAAACCAGAAATAGTATATTGCAAGCAAACCTGCAGGTGATTTACATTGTCTTGTCCTTGCTTGAGGGCAGGCAATTATATGTTCTTTGGCTGCATCTATTTTCTATCAAAGTGGCTTAGAGCTCTTGAAGGATACACATAACAGGAAAACAATGACTGCTCTGCATGCACATATCTTGCAGAGATACCACATTTTTTTGCACATGTCTACGTAAGGTGCATGGAGACAAGGTTAGATAAATCCAAATGTGAAAACAATCTTGCTCCAGAACTACCAGGATTAGCTCAAATTTACCACTTCCAAACAGAGCAGGAGATGACTTTGTGCTCCTGGAAAAATGTTCAGCTTCTGTAAGCTTTGCATTTTCCCTCAGAACAAATCTGGGATCAATGAAATTTAATGCTTAGACCAAATAAGAAGTGACCATCACCTGATTACTAAGGAGGCCATATGTCAGATGACACAAATGATAAAACAGTCTCAGTGCAAAGCACAGCTCTTTCATGTGGTGTATGCATGGGGGTGGCTTTCAGTGCCAAGGGAAAAACAATGACCTAAGTGTACAACTTCTGAGAACCTGTGGTTTTACAACACACAAGACTGACCCTGTAACAACCCAGCAACTTTTCTATAGGTGTCAGGAAAAGTGTCAGATAAATTTTACTCTAGAATTTCCTGTTACGGAGAGAAAAAGAGAGATTAAATATTCAATAGGGATTAGTAAGGATCACGTAGCATCTCAGGAACCAATAGTTTTTAATACTTGCCTTTTTATGCAGGTTGCATGTTTGTTCACCATTGCTCTAAGTGGTATTTAGTCCACATGAGGAGACATATATCTTCTTTAGCATGCATGTCTGCACTGTCCACCTGATGGATTGCATAGGAATGAATCCAATAAAAATAAATGAAAAATAATACTCATTTTATGGTACCTGTACCACTCATTAAAATAAGTCTACTCAATTTATATTAAAGAAAGATGTGTGATAAGGCCAGCTTATTAATATTAATGTTAATTCATCTAGGTACAATTTTTGCATTAAGATATTTCCTATTAAAATATGTAATATCATAAAAAAATCTAAATTTCTCAGCTCCAGGAAAATATTACCTATTTCACTGTAGAAGGGGAAATCATCATGCAAGTTCCCAGGGTTAAAGAAGTATGAGCAGGCCAAATGAGTCTCTCCAGTCTGGCAGAATTTAGAAGTAGGTCAGAATTAGTCACACCTGAGCTAAACAGGGCTGTTCACAGCTGTGGCAGGCCCAGGGTAAGGAAAAACCCCTATAAAGCAACAGACAACAAGAGTGAATAAATATAAATCCCCTCATCATTTCTTCTGTACAAGAATTGTGTTAAATAACAATAAGACTAACTAGAGTTCTCCCTGCTTGTGATGCAGTAAAGTGCAGGTACATCATATGGGCACAACAGTTGAAGTCAAGTTAGATGATGGCTTTATCAGCATTAAATAGCCAGGTTCCCAGCTGACAAGGGAAAAAGATATCCTCCACCTTCTTTGAACTTCTTGCATTCTCAACATTCCTTCCATAAATCATTTAATACCTGCCCTATTCATAGGAAAATGTATTGCTGAGGTTAAACAGTGGGTTTTCTCCTTCCACTCTCATTGGAGAAGAACATAATAAATTATGCCTGATTTGCATGCAAGTTTGCATACACAAAACTCTTGTCATGAACTAGCAAACAATAAACTGCTCATGTCAGAACCCATTGTACAAACAACAGCATCAAATGGCTACTGAGCTGTATTATTACCCTGCTGTGCTGTGCCACTGAGACTTCTCCACACAAATCTACAGCTCTGCAAAGGCAACAGAAAAGATAAACTGAGCAGCTTTGTGTTTGTCATCATGCTGCAGTACAAATAACCTCCACTGCTTTGTGGGACATCCTGACTCCAGGGAAGTTTTGAGGCCCTGATGAACCTGAATGTATTAAAAAGTTTCCCTGATGACAGAAGTCAGTTTTCCATGTGGTGGCTGGAAGCTTCCATCACTCAGGTGCTGGGCAGTGCACAATTAGTTTCTCTGTGTTGTGTTGCCATGAAAGTGCCTGCATTACACTATGGGCAGGTAGCTCCTGCAGCTGGGGGCTCTGCAGGGATGAAGTGTGTTACTAATCCAGCTGTCACAGGTCACCTACACACAAATTGAGACACTGAGAAAAAGCTCTCCTGGTGTGTCATGGAGTTAGAGCAGAGCTTCTGACAGCTCCTCATGCAGACTTTTATGCTAGCACCTGTTACTGCCTGCCCGCCTTACTTACCTTTTGGAATCTGCCAGAGAAGCAGAATCAGGGGGAAGTAATTAGTGGAACTCAACACTGGTGAGGAGGAGGCAGCAGGACAGATCTACACCTGCAAAGAGTTGAATGAGAGGAGTTGGAGCAGTTCAGGGCAGTTGCAGAATCAAAGTATGCCTAACATGAAGAATACTGCTGGCTGTCACATAGTGAAAGGACTTTTCACAAGGCTGGAATGGCTACTTTTAGAGTTGCCTCAACTTGGCACCTTCCTTCTTATAGAGCAAAGGATATCATATGCTGCACAAGGGTAAAACCACTTTGTGCAAAGACATTAGCAGAGGAATGCTTTTAGGATTTAAAAAGAATCAAAGCCATTGCTGAGGTAAAGCACAATTTGTATTGCAATTTAGCAATTTAGCCAATACAAGACATGTAAAAATTCATTTCAGAGATGTATTCTGAAAATGAATTTGCACGGAACATCAGCAAGCAGGATACTGGACAAGTACATTTAGGAAGGGTTGTTTTGGTAGATCACAGTCCTTACCCCCTTAGAACTAGATTTGCAGCATAAATAAGAAAAACTGAAGTGTCTTTCTGTCCAGGGCATGACAGCCCTGCAGGTTCTAGCCCATGGCAAGCAGCAGCTGAGGTGTGTTTAACAGCAATACCTCAAGGACCGCAGCAACACCATCTTGCAGCTGTCAGCACTTAAAGCAGGGAAAGCTACAGGATCCCAAATTACAGCAGCCTTTGGTTCATGGCTCACAGATCCAGAGGTGTGCTACTTAGGCAAAAAATCACACAGGTTCAGGGCAGCTCTTTCTAAAACCCTTCAGAAAGTTGCTAGGATTGCTGCAAAGTGCTACAAACTGGAAGTGTTAGGAATTGGCAAACCTACTGGGAAGAAGTTCGTTACTTTCCTCCCCTGGGAATGTTTTCACATGAAGCAACAAAGCCACTATTGACACTTCTAAACAGCGAAGAGTTTCATAATGTATCCCCTCATGAGAGAGAGTTAGCACCTTGTAATTCAGAGGGAATCTGGGAAAGTCCCCACTGCTGTTTATGGGAGAAGTAAATACTGTGAGGCCTGAAATGTGATTTTGCTATACAGGGGATACTGTACTACACCTCTTGGTGTCACCTTTGAACCAGTTGTAACATTTAAGCTCTCATCAGTTTATCATCTGGAAGCTCATTTGGAATCTTACAGTTAAACCCAAATCTTTAAACCTTGTGGCTGAAATGTCTTGAATTGTAGATGAGGCTCCAACAGGACTGCTGGAGCACAAAGGACCTCAGCTACACAGAACCTATTATTGCAGGACTCCCAGCTGATCCCATCATGAGGTAGAACAACCCTGGTGTGGTCCAGGGGATCTCTGTGTGCCCAGAGCTCTGCTGTGAACCCCAGATCTCACCTCCTCCTGGCACTAGAGCCAGGGCTGAAGAGTCACAGACTGCAGGGCTGCAGAGGCAGGACACAGAATGGGGAAGCTGTGGAGTAAGAACCCAGGGAAGGTGTTTCTAGTGGGATCAGTGACAGTGAAGCTGCCCCAGGGATTCAGCAGCAACATTCCTCAGACTTATGTAGGAACCTGTTACTCATTAATCACTAGTCAAGACACACTGCCTGCTGGTGAAAGCTTCTAATATTTGCAGGTTTGCTGCGATACAGAAGGAAAGCAAGTAGTAACCTACTCTGGCACTTTAGGGCAGGATGTGTTTGTGGGGAGACAGGGGCAGCCTGTAAGGGTTAACTTTTAAACCAGGAACAAATAATTGCAGAGTCATGAAACGTGGTATGTGAAGACAGCTGTATCTCAACACAAAACACACTCTAAGGATTAAATAATCAATCAAGAATCTTAACAGGGAAACCTATTCCGTGTTCTTGGAGCCCAGATTCTCGTTTTGAGCAGTTTAGTAAATACATTTATTAGTCACACTATAGGTCTATAAATCTCAGCAATATTTTAAATATATTTTAATTACAGGTCCAACATTAGTGGCTTCTTTAATAGCATACTTAAAAACAAACAAACAAATAGGCAAAAAAAAAAATAAATCCCTAAACTCCAGATGCTCTTCCATCCAAAACACTTACACCAATCATATTGGTAAAATACAGGAAGGGGAGCATTACTTTTGACAGAGCAGTGCTGCTGCTCATACAAGAATAGCTGCTAAGTTTCCCTGCAGCTGCTTCACTGATGTGCAGGAGCTCCAGGGATACATTGGCATGGCTGGTTACCAAATCCAGTTCTCTCTGAAAAGCACAAAAATACAGATGAAGATTTGTTTCATTACAAAGTAGTTCTGTTTGGAGGAGAAATAGGATTACAATGCTTGCAATCATCTTTCCACTCCTCCTTGAAGAGCAGCTCCACCAGCTGAGCTGATGTGCCAAGCCAGCTCACTGGCTGCAGGGGAACCAATTCCTTGGTGTTCAGAGAAGCCGCTGGAGAACAAACCTTTGTCTGTGAACTGGAATTTTGGCAGCACTTCCTCAGCATGCAGAAGCCAAAAGTGGTGTTGGGTTGACAGCATCTAGGAAGCAACAAGGCACAAAGTTGTTTTTATGCACACCTATATGGAGTTCCTGTTATTATTTGGGATTGGGCACTGGGAGGGTCAAACAAAGTGCTGAGTGACAAAGGAGTCTGCTGTCACTTAGCAATGTCATTCTTCTCACTTTATTTTCTACCTTTTTCCCCCACATTTTTGGTCTCTAACTTCATAATGGAACATTTTCCATTACAGCACTTCAAGAAAACAGTTCCTCTGAGTTTGTGAACCATATATTCTACAGGAACTGTATTTCTGGGCAATCTGGGGCATGTCTGCTGAATCCGAGGCATATGCACAGTGACTGAAGACATTTCTCAGTTTTAACATGAGCAGATCTCTATGAAAAATGCTGCCACTGCAGAGTTGCAGGGCATATTGCAACCCACCCAGCAGGCTGAGATTCTGCAAGAGTTGGAATATTCTGAGGGCAGGAGTTACAGCTCAGGCCTCAGCATGTGCCTGACTTGAGAGAAACTTACAGTGATGGCACAAGGACACCACCAGAAGGGCATTTTCTCTTTTTATTGAACAAAGGTAGGCTTCAATCCCAAGTGGCAATTTATTATAGTGGATCTAAACCTAGGAAAAGTCAGAGCAACTTTGATAGTAAGAAACTTGAAGCATAAAAGCAATTAAATAATAAGAATGCAGGGAAATTGCAGTCATATTGGCTAACTAACATGTGAAAACAGTCTGCTTTCTGAAATTTTAAATGATTGGCACCACTTTACTCCAGCAGGGAAACTCCAAGGGTGATTTTTATTCAGTGATAGTATTTTGTGTAATAGCAGCCAATTATATTTGCCAGGCATGCAAATGTTGATGGGCTGGACATGTCACCTCAGCATCTGACCTTCTGCTACCATTACCCTGCTCTTCCTCATGTGAATTCCTCAAGTCAGACTGGTAAGGAGACTTTTAAAGGCTTGAATAGTGCAGTACAAACAAACACAAGTACACACTCTTCTATACAAATGCTTTATTAAAAATGCTTTTGGCGTTATCTATTTTGAGATATTAATCTACATAAATGTGGAAGTCAAGTCTTGGTTTAAAAAAAATTCTATATTTTGAAATGTTTGTTGCTACAGTAAAGTGTAGGAAAAATAAGGATTATTTCTAATATTTACACAAGGACAAACAGCATGAACTTTTAGGAAATGAAAAAAAAAATACAGTACAGAGACTTTTTACAATATCTAGAGTTGATACTCTGAAAGATCCAGCCTTTTGAAACTGAAATTCAGAGACAGTTAGACTTCTTACCTCCCTTTTCTTCTTCCCTCACCTCCCACCCCAGTATTCAAACCCTTTACTCAGTAGAAATGATTCACGTAGGATGTTAAGATATAACAAACGTGTTTTCTTCTTAGAAAAAACATGTCTTAAATATATATATTTATATATTCAGAACAGATCCTGTTTCCCTTATGTGACTAGATTTACATGTGTAAGGAATAAAATTGACCCTGTAATTAGAATTGAAAACACAAAGATCCAACAGCAGAAGACAATTCCAGTGCATTTTTT
>VZUA01021615.1:0-11055 GCA_013401035.1 Horornis vulcanius | reverse complement strand
TTTCACATACAAAAAATAAAAAAGCCCCAAAGCTTTCTCACCAAGTGAGAAGTTATACCTGAAATCAAACTGGTATAGAAGAGTATGGTTATCGTGTAGTCACTTTTCAGAGTAGAACAACACTGTAAGTTCACGTCTGCATGCAGTTTCCATTGGTATTTTGATAATGCCTGTCAAATGCAGCTCTCCCTCCACCTTCCAAACTTTTCGTACCTGCTTGTATCAACAGGTTCAGCTAAGTTTAACTCTTGTTTTAAAATGGGCATCAAACTCGGTTGCTCCTGTTTCAGCCACGTGCATCTAGAGCACAACACTGGGAAGGGTGCATGGTTTTATAACCCCTTTGTCAGACACTGCTGCAATTTGTAGCTTAAAAGAACAATTTCCCTTTTACAAGAAATTTGTGATATTTTACTGTTTTAATCTCCTCTCACCAACTTTTATCCAACATCCTAAAATAGGAATGTGCTAATGACTTTGTGCTAGTGTCAGTTTTCCTGTATTTGAAGGGATTTGTCAGTTGTCTGTAACTGCTTCTTTACTGTAATCAGTTGGAGCAGTAAGGTCATGAATTTGAACTACCCTTTCACTCCCAAGTACAAGGAATTGCAAGAGGAAGTGTTTTTTCCATTGTCATAAAAATCCTTTTAGATTGCTAGTCCTTACCCTGGTTGATGGTACATTGCAGCATTTTAAGGGTAGAGTTTTGGTGTAGAGTAGGATTTCTAAAGTCTGGGCTTTTGGAGGTAATTATTTCCTGTGTGTTGCGAGCCAAGCTTGTTAGCAGTTGGGACTGATGTTTCACCTTCAGAGACGATCATTCTGGGCAAGAGTGTAAAGGCCCCATGGCAAGGCAGTATGGGGAGCTCTGCCTTGCCTCAGCTGTGTCCCTCCTCTGTAGGGCTGCAGTAAACCAGGCATAATAAACACGTGCATTGATTCCTGAAATGTACATAGGTATGTGTGATTCTGTTTTCCATGTGAAGATGAAACTTTTAGCTTAGGATGAGATTAAGCTACTTTTTTATAGATGAACAAATACTTTATAGAAATTAAGTTTAAAGCATTTATATACATGCTTGTGTGTTACTAGAAAATACTGCTGACACATGTAAATAAGTTACTTTGCAGTAGATGTTTTTCTGTCTTTATTAGATATAATTGAAAAAATACTTTGATAAATACTAACAGACTAATGCTGTCAAAATAAATGTGCCTGGATCTAGTTTTTAATGTTTTTTCATGTTCTCCTTAACATTAAATATGTTAAGGAGTCAGTAATTTAACATGCTTTGTGTCATTGAAACTTAGGCTCTGAGTTAGATGATCTATATCCCGTTTATATTGCTCTACCTTTTCCTCCCTGTGGATTAGCCATGAGGGGTAAGGTTCAATTAAACTGTAAAACAACTTAATATTACTCAGTGCTTTGGAGATCTTTGTTTTATGAGATCAGAAGTGATAGCTAATTGATTATCTGAAGAATGAACTGCACACTTCATTCCCCAAGAGTTTGGAATTGTGTGACTGTAATGATGTTTAATAAGTATTTTGATTTTTCAGTGCTTTATTCAGTAGGGTATGTTCCCCAAATAACTTAAAAGACATAGGCTGTTACTTTCCTAGTTTGGTGAAGAAAACAGGCCATTGTACTCACAATTATGTCTGCATGTAATAAGTACCTAAGACAGTATGCCTTTGAGAGTTTTACTGTTTTTCAAATCTGCAGGGTTGCCACTGAGCCATAACATTGCTGTAATTAAAGGTTATGTGAAAATAAAAGCTAATTACTAATTAAATTACACTTTTTTATAATAGTGTCCAGTGTTTTAGAAGATTTTGCATTCTGAGTACCACAGATTCTTCTAGGCACAATGGATGTGCTTTCTTAATACAGCCTTCCTGTACCATTGTCCTGCTTAATGTGATTGTCTGAAATAGTCTAACAGGCTAGACAGGAGCCTCCCAGTTGCAGCATAGTTGTCTTACAAGTCTAAAAAAGTGATGATTCCCAAATTAGACTGAAAAAAGGCTTGATAATTTTGAGCAGGAAATGTAAATTACACATATGTAGCATGTTTGTTGAAAGCTACCAAGATTCTTAATTTCTATTTTAGTTGCTGGATAAATTGCTGCATTTAATTTATAGAGATGAAGGCCCAGTTAAAAAAAAAAAAACAAAAAACAAAACAAGCTGAAACAATTCCTGATTCACATGTGCAATTCTATGACTGTGTATGTTGAATGTGAGTGTATGACCAAAACTGGCCTGTTAGTTTCTGGCACAGAATTGAGCATGTGATCAGTGAAGTGATGGAGATGCTGCAACAGGAAAGTAGCCTAGAATCTCATTTCAGATGGGCTCTGGTGCCCTCTTGTGATATTAAATAGTGTTACTGCACAGCATGGTACAGGGAAGCCAGGATTGCACTGAGGTATTTACATAGTCCAGATGAGAAATACCATCCTTTCTTATTTTGTTCTTTAGAACACCATTCCTAGAGGAAAAATTATGGCAGAGCATCACTGCATACTGCTTCACCTGCAGAGTGTTGGGTTTTTTTTCCTTTTGTTTGATAGTACCATAGTGTTTGTCAATGGAAACTAAAAATGATAATTAGAAAACTTTGATTTTCCTGGCCATAGAGGACTAAGAGGCTTTAATTTAAAAGAAAACCTAGTGGTTTTTAAAGGTATTGTGGGGCATAAAGTATTTATTGATGTTTATCACAGAATTTTGAAGACTAATTATAAAATAAATACTAATTATTTCTATTTTAGGGCATAATATTGTACACTGCAATAAATGTGATGCTTCATGTGTCTTCCAGAGCACTAACATCTCGGATTCTAGAACTAGAATTTGACCTTTTGAGAAAGATAACTTTACCATTAATACATTGCCAGTCCACTGTAACACTGTTGTTGCCTGGCCTTATAAATACTTGGAATCAAAAGGCTTGGCTGGGGCACAGTCAGNTTTTTTTTTTTTTTCCTTTTTTTTAAAATTAAGTTTGTAATAAAGCACCATTCAAACAGCACATACTGCAATTCGTTTTAAATTCAAATGTAGATATTTATTCTGTTGGCTTTGAAAGGGCTTTAATTACAATATCACTTCCTAGACAGGGAGACAAATGCTTTCCTTTGCCAATTTGTAGTCAATACTTTTAGTGAGTGTTTGGCTTTTTCTTTCCTTAGTTTTGTTTTAGTAGTAGAATTGAGGTTTCTGTGTGGGAATTATCTTTGAGTATTTCTGCTTGTAGTATAGTAAGAGTATCCCTCTGAAAAATCATCCAGCAGTTGGGAAAGATTCTTTGGATGCTTTTTATGATAATTGCTGCCTGTTGTAGAGGGGAGAGGCCTGCTGGAGGAGTTCAGAGTGACATGAACTGATCAGAGAGCAGGCTGTGAGGAGAAATGCGCAGGAATGTAGAGTGACAAGAGCTGTGGGTGGAATCACTAGCAAAAAGGTGTAGGACCTAGATACAGGAAGGCAATTCAGTACTTAGAAAGTAAGGCAGGATGAAGTAAGAGTGATGAGTGTTTGGGCAGCAAGGAAAGGACTTCATGTTTCTTAAAGGAGTTTCAGTTTAATGTATCTGTGGTTGTTAGATAATTAAGTAGAGCATTCTTAGTTACCTGGTTTGAAATTTGATATATTTAGTGCTGAGATGAGGTACCAGATTGAAAGCTTGGGATGCTGAAGTCATCAAATAACCTGCAGGACAGGTACAGCCTGACTAGAGGCACCAAATGTGCCTCCCCAAAAGTGCCTTTAACACACTGGAAAGGTTATCTCAGTAGGGACTGAAGGGTAGTTCAGATTTCATGGTCTATTTTGTCACAATTGGCTAACTTCAAGACTACTAACAAGGGTACAAGCCAGTATGACTCGCGAAGTGGAAATCTGCCCACTAAGCTTAAGGCCCACCCAGTTCTAATGTTTCTGTAAGGCTGAGTGGGTGCCCACTTTAGCTGCCTTGATATGTTCTTCTAATGACATTTCTTTTCCTGGTGCCCTTCACATAAAATAAAAATGAGGAGGAGAATGGTTTTATTTATTGCAAGATAAAGCTATCTAACTCCTCCAACCATAATGAGGTAAATATAAATGACAAGACAACACTGTTGTTTTCTTTGGCTCCAGGGTGTATCTGTAGTTTTAGTTTCACTTGCTGTTTTGCTGTTGCTTATTTTCCTCACGGCTGTTACTGACAGAGCTGCTTCCTTGTAGGAGGACTGACAAATGGTAGTGGTCGCTATATTTCTGCAGCCCCCGGAGCCGAAGCCAAGTATCGCAGTGCGGCGAGCACCTCCAGCCTCTTTAGCTCCACCAGCCAGCTCTTCCCTCCTTCGCGCCTCCGCTACAGTAGGTCTGACATTATGCCTTCTGGACGCAGCCGATTGCTGGAAGATTTCAGAAACAACCGTTTCCCTAATCTTCAGCTAAGGGACCTTGTTGGACATATTGTTGAATTTTCCCAAGACCAGCATGGTTCTAGGTAATTATTATAAGAATAGTTAATACCTTATTGCTTTAATACGGTTTTATTAACGTCAAATTTTGAATGAGGTGCTTGTCATCTTAATTCAAAGCATGCTGTTAACTGGAGCACCTACTCTTAGGCTGACTTTCCTCTAAGAAATTTCATTTTAAAAGTAGTATTAATTTAGCTGCCTGTAGAAGTAGCCTCATAACTAGACTTGTGAACTCTAGTATTTAGGTATCAAAAAGGCGTTGATTAAGAAAACAAAATATGTCGCATCTGGAATGTAAAACTTTTTTGTCAGTATATCATTGGGTACTTAGTTACTGTTATTATTTTCATCTTTAATGCTTTTCAAATGGAAGCTTTCAAGTCTTAATTTACTAAAATGTATCCTTTTATATGCAAAGGCACTTCTTTCATTTTAATAAATTTTATCAAGGTTGACTGCTTTCTTTAGAGTGTTGAGGTGTCTCATTGAAACAGTGTTTGAGAGGTTTTCCTGTTGTTGATGCAAAGCATAATGTACTTTTTTTTGCGCTTAGATTTATACAGCAAAAGCTGGAGCGAGCTACTCCAGCTGAGCGCCAGATGGTATTTAATGAGATCCTGCAAGCAGCCTATCAATTGATGACTGATGTGTTTGGAAACTATGTAATACAGAAGTTCTTTGAGGTAAGCATAGCACTAAGTGTATGGATGAACATGCAAATGGAGTGCTGTAAATCTGATTAAATTAACCTGGTCTTTTCCTTAACACCATAGCAGAACTCAGTGTGAGAACTACAATGTGTAACTCTGCATAGGTGTTTTCTGTTCTGTATCCAGGGTTTTTTTGCCGTAATGGACGCAGTTTCTCCTTACGCTCATGGTGCATGTGTTGGTGAATACTAGTGAATGGACAGGCTGCACATTGAGGCTTCACAAACCTCTTAGCAGAACTTACAGAGACTTTCAGCAGATGAAAGGGAACATAAATATTTGAAAGATGCTTTTTATTGGTTACTCCATCATGGTACAGAATGGGTTTGGAAAACACCCTTGTGCTCTAACAGCTGTGTGAACTTCATCCAGTGCTGTGTACGAGGAAATTCCCATAAAATGTATTGAGGCAGAAGAATTTTGAGTAACGGGTATCTGTCATAAGATACATCCAATATTACTACAAGTATTTAAAACAGATTTGTTTTCTCTTAAAAACTGTGTGGTAAAAAGAAAAAAAAAAAACCCTCTGTTAAAAGAATTACAAGATTTGTCTTGCAGAGAGAAGAAAAACATAATACCTGTGTCCTGGGAAAAGTTATATATGTAGGAAAGGTATCTAGTATAGTGTACTTTAAAATTAAGGGGCATATCAAAGAGTGGTGGAGAGAAGGTGATGCTGGACGATGTCCAGTAAGAAATAAGACACTTGCTGTAAACAAGAATATAATTTTTAGTAATCTATAAAACAATGTGCTCACTTTTTTTTACTTCATTTTTGTTAACTAATTAATATATCTTCTGTAAAGTGTCACTGACATATGATATATAAGATCTTGATTGTGCTTAAAGGTCATCATTTGCTATTTTTTCCATAATGTTAAGCTGGATGAATACACAGTTAATCATTGTTAGTTGAGTGTTTTCATCTTAATTCTGCAGAACACTTCTCAAGAAAAAGGTGCACATGGCCTTACATTTAATAGGGGACCTCAGTTTACTGTATAGGTAGGCAGGTGAAGTTATTGGTCAAGCTTTCTTCAGAGCTGACTACAGGTGTGGAGTTTGACACATTGTGAGCAATGCTGCAGGTATATTGCTGTGCCACCAGCTGATTATCCAGGTGATCACTTCTGTGTCCTCTCTTAGAAGATGTGAGTACAAGTTTTGAGATAGAAAATCTGATTTGGAGTCATACATAACAGTGACCTGTGATTATATTCCTGGTAGAATTTATTTGAAAAAGTGGTTTATTGCGCTTAAATATTCCTACAAACAGACAAATATAAACTTTATTGATTTCTTCTGTTATCTTTCAAGGTTATGCATTTGATAGCAGGTATGTGAACTGCATGTGGAATATTAAAAAATGTTGCATTTAGAAAAGAAAAGCTTCTGGTAAATATCCCCACCAAAACACAAAGTGAAAAATTATTCAAATATTACAGTCATGTACATCTTGAAAATACTTAATCTGACATGTAAATTCCAGCGTGTGTCTGCAATATGTCTTCATTTGTTAACAGCATATTTATTTTCTTTTAGTTTGGAAGCCTGGATCAAAAGTTAGCCCTAGCAACACGCATCCGTGGTCATGTTCTGCCATTGGCCCTCCAGATGTACGGCTGTCGTGTTATCCAGAAAGCACTCGAGTCAATCTCACCTGACCAGCAGGTAATTGTAAGTTAGAGCAATGCTTTTTTAATTTTATTTATTTATTTTTATTGTATCCCTCTTTTTACTTGATTAAATTGTTGATGATTCATCATGAAATCATGATATAGCCTAGGGGCTAAAATAGTTAAAATGAAAGTACTGAGGTACACAGTTAATACCAGTGTATATGAAGGTTGGAATCAGGACGAAATGAAATTTTTCCCTATCTAAGGGGGGCAGGGAATACCATCATAAAGACAAGGATAATCTTTGTTTTTCCAGAATGAAATGGTGAAAGAGCTGGATGGCCATGTTCTGAAATGTGTGAAGGATCAAAATGGAAACCACGTTGTACAAAAATGCATTGAATGTGTTCAGCCCCAGTCCCTCCAGTTCATCATTGATGCATTCAAAGGACAGGTAGTGTCCATGGTTCATTTCCTCTTTGCAAGCTGCTTAGATTTCACAGAAAAAGATTTGTAGGTCTTTGTCCATCATTTGCATGCACAAGATAGCTTTGCACTCAGCTTACTTTTAGAATGAAAAAGGGGATGATGGCATGGAAAAGGTTGGAGAGACAGTTAACATGCTGTAAAAAGTTGATTTTGTTGGAAAGGAGGATCTAGAAATACACGTTTAGATGTATTATAAATAATAATAAATATTGATGTAATATAATTACATACTAAGGACTTGGCGTGCCCAGGCATTGTGTTTGTGTTTTGTGATAACACCATTTCACATTCTCTTCACAACTTTTGGCAGGGCCATTTTTGATGTAATAATAACATATGTGCTCTCTAGTATATATTTTATTAAAAATTGCATTTTCCTCTCCTGTTGCCTGTGTTGCACGTGTGTCTTTCAGTGTTTCCCGATGAATGTCAGTCCTTAAGGAGCCTCAGTGATGAAATTCACTAATCTGTTCTCTACATATGGACTAGTGTGGAGTTAAGGGGGTGTCATACTTGTTTACTTCACATTGGGGGTTTTTATTTTGCTTCCAAAAAATGTTATTACTGTAAGATTGAAATTGTGCTGCAGGCTAGTGAATGTGCTGCAGCTAAATAACATTTTAATCCTCTGAGACAAGCATGTACTTTTATAGTCTTGAGAAGAATTGTAAAAATCTTACTAATTTGGCTATATAACTAAATTTTACTTTAATGGATGGCCAAATGTATTTCGTAATAAAATCTACAATATCTTTCTCATTTTCCACAACAGCAATACCTGAATTATTGTTGTACATAGTGCTAAATTGCAAACCAAGGTTTCTAGGGTTCAATGTACACAAGATGCATTTTTTAAACTGTAAACAGAGCCCCTTGACTGAAGTGTGAGTTTCTTTATTTACTGAACACCCATCCTATGCACCAAGTAAATATATACAGTAACATAAAATGGCAAATGAAAAATGATACACTTAAATGATATTACTTATCATTTTCTCGTGCCTGCATCATTTGTGTTGATTCCTAACCATACAAGATTGTGTTCAGTCCTGCTAACACCGAAATTTTGGGAATTAATCCCCAACCACAAATGTAGCTTCTGGAGAAGCAAGCAGAAGGAATAAGCAAGATTTGGCTGTATGTTTTGAGTAGTTATTTACAAACTTTGTATCTGTAACTGGAAGCCTATTGTGTATGCTGGAATATGAAATTGGTGAAAATCAGCCACCTTATTGAATTCCTTTTTATAAGTGTCAGAGTCTTAAAATTTAAAAATAAAGTAAAAAGGAAAGCTTGAAAGTTGAACAGCACTTAACTAAGTCATACTTCCTGGCTTTCCTTTGCAGTTATGTAGGCTAGAAACATGGTAATGAACACTTGGGTTCTTAGTTGTGTGTTTTCTGGAGTCCTTGACACACAAAAACTTGCTTTTTCATCTTTTCCTGACTTTTGCTGGAAATGGAATTCTGGTCTTGGCAGGCAAAACTTTTTTTAGTAGTAGTTGGTATGTTCAGTTCCATTTTGAATGCAGCAATATTGCAAGAGATGTGAGCTTTGGTTGGTTTAACTTCAGTTTGCAATCCTGTTTTCAAGGTATTTGTACTTTCAACTCATCCATATGGTTGTAGAGTAATTCAGCGTATTCTGGAGCACTGCACTGCTGAGCAGACTTTGCCAATCTTAGAAGAACTGCATCAACACACAGAACAGCTAGTGCAGGTTAGTGCATGTACGCTCATTTTTAATGCAGAGGTTTTTGTTGTTGTCGTCATCATTTACTCCTGTATCCTAGTTTAAATGTAATTGCCTCTTTTTAGTTTTATAGACATTGATTTTTTGTTTTTCTTTCCTTCTGTAGTTTTAATGAAAATGAATTTGGAAGTTGGGAGGCAAAGAAGATATAAAGAGTGTTTTTCTTACGCTTTTGACTGTAGCTTGGTGTTCAGGGGAATATTACAGCTGCTAAAAACTTTTAAAAGTATGATCTTAAATGTGAGGACTTCTTTCTTTAAGAGGATAAAAGATACTCCAGCAAAACACTGGTTTTACAGATTATGTACTTTTTTTGTGTAAAATTTGTGGTCTGTTCAGTAATTCTTGATGAAATATTTCTTGCATCACTTTGCTTCTGTAATGTTGACGTTATTGTATTTTCCTTATATCCATGCAAATAGTAATTTCATACTTTAGGCTCATGTACAAAAGCTGTCACTGTTTATTATTTGGCATGAACACAAAAGAAAATTGAAGTAATCTTATTTTCAGGATCAATATGGAAATTACGTTATTCAACATGTACTGGAGCACGGTCGTCCTGAAGACAAAAGCAAAATCGTTTCAGAAATAAGAGGAAAAGTTCTAGCTCTGAGTCAGCACAAATTTGCCAGGTATTGCACAACTTTTTTATATTAAAGATTCATTAGCCTTGTAAAGTTGTAATACTGGATTTATTTCTTGTGTTACAAAAGGAGTACGATTTCTTTTTTGTTTATCTTGCCTCCTGAAATTTCATATTTTTATAGAGATGAATGGTAGTGATATTTTTATACTAGGTTTAAGGAAGGGAAGAGGCAAATGTTCTGTAGTGAAACAAAAGAGGTTTTGTGGGTTTATAGGATGGCTTTTGTTCACTTTGTGCAAGTGCAGGGGACAGGTTCCAAGTTTTCATATAAAGATGCCCAGAGCTAGGTGAAAAGCTCTGCTGGAACTTGGGTGATGTGCTGGTGATGATAAGCTGGGACTTTCTGACTCTCAATCCAGCCTAGCAATTTGCAAGTATAACAAGGCTAGCTTTAAAATGTGATAGTTCAGTCTGACAAGGATTTTCTGTCTTAGAAGTCTAAAAGACTGCTGTAGGAGGCCTGAACTATTCTGAAATTGGAAACTAAAACCCCTCCTTTTGTGCCTTTTGCTGAAATATGGATTATGTGCCTTTTGCAAAGGAAAAGTACACCTCAGAATTCAATCTAGGTGATTTATTGAGACTAACCTTGTCATCAGAATGAAGTAGAAATGCACTGTGACATTATGGGGGCATTTATTTTAAAAATTGCTAGTGAGCTAGTTTATTTGGATTTTATTTTTCTTTGCCTGACTAGAACTCTTCATAACCCTCTAACTTGCTTAATTTCTAAAGCACAAATTTAGGACTGGGATCGTTTTGCTATGTTACAAGCTTTGATGGCTTTTCCAGCTTCTGAAATAAACTGGAAGGTCAGAGACTTGCTCTACAGCAGAGTATTTGATGGAATCTCTGATGTAGGCAGGCTCCTGGAAAGTGCACCTATTCACAAAGCAAGAATCCTCATATCTGGCTTTCTCTGTTATGTCTTCAAAGGGCTCACAGTCATCCATGGCCTGAAGTCCAGTATGCCTGTGTAGGTTCAGTGGAAAAGTCTCTCCTACAAAATAATCAGAAAATAACCTTTTCACACGGGTAAAATAGGGATATATAATCTTGTAACTTCCTCAGTCATTAGACTGGAGATTAGGAAATGAGGAATTGATGCGTTTGCAATATGCTTTTTACTGGCGTTAAGAACCCTGAAGAACTGATAAACTTTCAGATGAATTGCTAATTGTTACCTGAAAGAATGTTACACCTCCAGTCCCGTCATGGGCTTGCCTTATTTTTCAGCAACGTGGTAGAAAAATGCGTGACTCACGCGTCGCGTGCGGAGCGAGCCCTGCTGATCGACGAGGTGTGCTGCCAGAACGACGGCCCGCACAGTGCCTTATACACCATGATGAAG
>VZUA01021614.1:9631-20884 GCA_013401035.1 Horornis vulcanius | reverse complement strand
AAATAAATCAAAAGCTCTGTACAATAAAAGTTTTCTGAGTTTTCTGAGTTTTCTGAAGAACTGCACTTCACCCTTTGTGATCTTTCTTGGAAGTGCATTGTTTAAATGGAAGCTTGCTCTTGCCTCATAGGACAATGAAATAAAATTTAAAATAACTAGTCTATTTTTAAATGTACAATAACACGCATTTAGTTTTCTGTAAATTCTTTACAATAAGCATTCTTATTAATAGACAGTATGCTTCCTAGTTAGCTGAAGTATAGTGAGGGTAG
Source organism: Horornis vulcanius (assembly GCA_013401035.1). Taxonomy (NCBI): domain Eukaryota; kingdom Metazoa; phylum Chordata; class Aves; order Passeriformes; family Scotocercidae; genus Horornis; species Horornis vulcanius. Next base: position 20,612 of record VZUA01021614.1, on the reverse strand, counting down.
AAAATGCCCTCATGCAAGACATTGCTGATGGGCCTTTGCCTCGTGTGATGGGTGGGAGAGAGCGGTAGTGTCAGGCCTCCTTATTCTCCATAGATTTGTTGTTTAGTTTCTCAACTGGAAGTGCTAATTGAAAAGACAAAAGAGAAGATCCTTGCTAACAGTCAGCAGAGCTCTAGGAACTGAATTGAGACCACCAGTATGCTTCAGATATGGTGGGACATCTTAATGTCTTTCTTTCACTGTCTTATGGGCCATCTCCCTGTTTTGTGTCCTAAGCAGTGATCTGAGGATGTGCACCACCAAAAGTCATTGGACTGGGAAGTTTGTTGTATGGGAATGCATAGATGCTACATGGGAGGGTAGGATGATCTAGAAATACCTGGCAGTACTGCCACAAGTATGGCTCCAACTAGTCCTAAATCTTCATGCTTTTCATTGTGATAAAATTCTTGAGAGCCATTGAAAGTAAACATTACTGTGTTTGAAAATTATGGTGGCCACTCATGGGAGGACTGTATCTGTCCCCAGTACTGCCAGTTCACCAGTAATTCTTTAGAGGTCTTGAATCAAACCCAGCTTTAGATGCTGAGTAAACAGCCTTGTCTTCTTCAGAATCAGTGTAAAGCTGCATTCAAAACTAAGCAGAACACTTCGGAACCTAATGAAGATCCTAAGCTTAGTTAGAAGAGCTGAGTGCCTGAACTGTGCAGCACATAAATGGTTTGTTATCGGTTTGAATGGTAAGCCCGAGGAAAGCCTTTATCCACTCTTGAAGAAAGCAATTTCGTTTCTCTGAGCTATGACTGTGCAGTACCTGTATCAGTTATATGTCTGTTCTTCCCCACAGAAGTGCTTGTGCAGGATGCTCAAGATGTGTGTTGGCAGAAGCAGGCCAGGCTGGTTCCAGGCTCAAGGGCAGTCAAAAGTCACAGCTAGATATAATTTCTGTATTGTGGAAGTTGACCTTGTCCAGTCTATCCCCTTTATATTAAGGATCACTTATGTGCTCTGAGACCAGAAATTTCCCATATCTATACTTTTGTGTAGTTGGTGACACAGTGATGAAACTGAGTGCAGCTTGTTTTTTCACTGTGTTCAAACTAGCAAGATAGGGAATAGTGATTACATTTGTTTCAGGAGTAGTTCCTAGGTACTACTCTCATGCTGCCTAAACTGGAGAAACTTGCACAAAATGTATGTACTTTTTGCACCTTCCCAGACAGAGACAGACTGAAGTGTGTTCAGTGGTATTGACATTTCTGACTGATTGGCACTTGATACTCTATGCTAGTTCTTGTTGTTCACTGGTGGGTTTTTTTTCTTCTCTCCATGAATCCTGTTGGGTTTTTATTCCAGGCAATTCTTACGTCTGCAGCTCTCAGTATGGTGGCAGTGGACAGTTCATAGGGGATTTTTGTTACAACTCGGTAAGCCTATTTATTTCAGGAAAACTTTGTCCTTGTTTATTTCAAGAGATGGAGAGACCTCATGGCTTCTGAAACTACTTCATCTGGAGTATATTGAGGTAATTTATAACAAACAGGTACTTTTGGTATGACTGTATAGATAAACATAAGCCAAGTAAACACCATTTCATTAAGTACACTTACGTTAGATCATGTCTTGACAAACTTCCTATCTTAAACAAAGTAATATTTGTAACATCATCTGAACCCACAAGATGATTAAATATTTCTTTTAAATATCTTATTTTATAAAACAAACCACTTACTGTTGAATTTTATATTCTGCCTGCGCAGCAATGAGGTAAGACTTGGAGACTTTTCCATGACAGCCTTATTTGACCACTAGAGTATTGGATGTAACAGAAACCTGTTAGAGATACGAGCACCTGGAGGTGAATATCTCTCAAGCTTATTTAGGTTGTGTATCTCCATATCTTGCTAAAAGCCTTTATATGAATAAGAAATACTTCCATATACAGGAAGTCTGAAGGCCATGTGGTGCTAAAAGCATCGTCTTTGCCTGGCTGTCACTTTCTTAATTTCACAAATAGCCTTGGCACAGTCACTTTCCTATTTTAGAGCCCTGTGGCCTTTCAAGCAAGTATTGATTTGAACTTAACTGATTTGCCATTTCCTCTTCAGTATACACTTATTTCAGAGGGAAAACTAAGCAAACTTGAAGTGCAGAAGTGCTTCCTTGAAATGGTGAGGGAAGAGAGAATGACTTCTACTTTGTAGTTTACTTAACTTTACTGTATTTATGTGCTGTCAGCGCATTGCAAGGACATGTTCTGTATGTGACTGAAATTTTTTTCAACTTTTTTCTCACTCAGCTCAAAAATACATTGGTATTAAGCCAGTACAAAAGTGTTTTAGGAGTTTGTTCAAGTGTTTCTGCAGGTACAGCTTTGGTTTTTAAGGGTTGGAAGTTGAGGCCCATTTTCTCTTTTCACAGGACTATATACAAGAGGCCTCACTTTCCAGAAAAGTCTTAAAACAGTTATGTAGACTACTTAATAACAAAGATTTTAACTAATAAGGAGTTATTTACAAATGCAGGAAACTTTGTGATGTTTGTTTTATGATATTTCCTTGACTTGTTCTGTAACTGTCAGGCAAGACCATTTACTCTCTGTACTGCAAATATGGTCTCTGCCAACTATGTTTCAAAAAAGTGGCTGGCCTAGTGCCAGCACCATTATCCTGTCGCTATTCTGACAATAAAGAAATGCAGATGTGCCCGAGTTCATACTGCCTGAAACACTGAAGAATTAAGAATGATCAAAGTACATCTGATAGGATTTTGGTGAAACCTAAACTGGGGGTATCTGGAAGGGAGGGTGGGGTTGGTTTAGCTCCCTTTCTCATCAGTTTAGTGTATTTCATACAATGCTGGCTCACTTCTGTTGGTCATGGACATAGTGGCAAAAATTGAATTTCAGGTACTAAATTGAATTAATTTTATGAAAATGGTGCTTTATAAAATGGGAAGTTTTCCCAAATAATACTGTCTTTTGAAAAGTCTGTGTGCTTGTAACTGTATTGCTCCTGAAACACCCAAGCATCATAGTAAATGAAAAATGGTGAGACATCCTTATCCATGTTGGAGACTTAGACATCTTAGCACAACTAACATTTCTTAGCTCTGAATTCAGAGTGTCTGGAGACTTCAGTGCTAGGACTCTTAGGTTTTTCAGGCCTTGCTTTGTACTTTCTAGTTGCTGGAGATTGCTTGTACCACAGTTTAATCTAGCTGAAGATCCTTGACATAAACTTTGAATCTTGTGAGAGATCAGCATTTGTGTAAAAGTTATATTTTTGCACAATAAAGTTTATTTTAATGTTTTAAATATCTTGAGGTGAAGGCTGTGTGTCTCCATCTGACTGCTCTTCAGGCAATGCTGTTCTAAATTGTAGGTTGTATTTCACTTGATGTGACTAGTTTGCCCTGCTTGCACAGAAAATTCTTCTGGGAAGAAGTGTTGAAGATGCATGGGTAGTAATTTTGACTCTTAGTTGGCCAACAGTGATACTTTGGAAGACCTGAGAGGGTAAAAGAATTGATGTAGACCAATTGATGTAGACCTTATTTTAAAAATAAGACATGATGTAGGTCTGATCCACTAAATGTGAGCTAAACCACTGTTCCCAGTAAGGTGAAGCTGAGGCCTTTGTATAATATTTGACGCTGGTGAGCATCTTGGCTTAGGTGAGGGAAACATTCAGTATCTCTCAAGAAGAACTTGTCTTCTTGTCTTTTAGCTTGTTTTACATCTGGGAAACATGAGAGAGATTCAAATGAAGTAATAATCTTGGGAGAAGAAATTGTGGTTAAGTTTCCATAGCAGCATGCCTCAATCAGTACTTCTAGGCCTTTTGATTCCCAAAAATGGCTTTACAGAGATGCCTTTTACAAACCTCTGCATGTAACCCCTGATTTATATCTATTGCTTTAATCAATAGTCACATCTTTCCAGAGTATCTGCTTGGCTGAAAATATTGAATAAATAATAATGGCACTGAAAATACACTTAATGTATTAGCAGGGGAAGAAAAACTGCCCCCACAAACACTTTACCCATTTAATTAGGCAGAAAATGGGTTCTGTAGATTGGTTATTCATAAAGGCTTTTTATTAATGTGATTGTTAATCCATTAGTAATTGGATTGAGAGAAGTTCTCTTGAGTCTGCAAAGAAGGAAGAGAATACAGAATTTAATACTTGTGTTTTTGTGTACAAACAATTAGAGCTTAGATTGATGATTTACATAATGCTTTCTTGGTTTTTAAATGCAGTGGAGAGAACCTCTCCCTTATTTATCTCTTGCTGCAGGGTGGGGCTCACAGTTTTAATTATCTTACAAACCACTTTCTAGAGCTTTGCATTAGCAGTGAAAGATCTCATTTAATTTCTTGTTCCCTATAATTTTCTAGTTTTCAGCTACAGGTGTTAATTACTGAGCTCTTCATGGAGGTGGCTATGTGCTTCATTTAAGGAAAAATTTTTAGAGGTCATTTGTAAGTGATTTTGAGTTCCTTCTGGAGATTCACTTTTGCCAAGATTGACTTTTTGTTGAGAAATTGGGTGACAGAGAGGGATGCCAAAAAATAGCATGTGATGTCTCTCCTTACTGTCCAAAGTGTACAAAACCTTGGAGAAAGAAAGGGAGCATTTCTTGATAGTCACTTTGACCACTGTCTTTGTGTTACAGTTTTTACCTTTGTCTTTTCCCTTCTGTGAGAGGAATTTGGTAGTAGCTGAATTTGAAAATTGTTTGATATTTTGGTTATGTCCAAGATGGATCCGTGCAAAGCAGTCTTGGTGTTTGAAAGGGTTTGCTAGCTTTGCAAAGCTGTCCTGCTGCTCGTTCCAAAACCAGCACTTCGCTTTTCATAGTCCTGCTGCTGAGCTCACGTGTCCTGCTGGACCTGTGGTATCCAGAACAAGGTTTGTGCAGGCTTTATTCCCTCTTTCCTCCTGACTCAAGTCTCCTAGCACAGGAGCTTAGATAGTCCATGCATGGGGAAAGTAAAGTTGACCTACTGACAGAAAAGCAGCTACTTACTGACAAGTGATGCAATCTGTCTGCCATGGTATTAACACTAAGACAGTGTGCTGATTCATCAGTGTATTTCTGTACGGGTGTTTTTCACATGGTATTTTTATAAGTGTAGGTACAAAGAACAATAACTTTACAAGTCCAGAGGTGAATTGGACCCTTCAAGTGTTGTTTGCTTCATTCTCTAATGTTGTTATGGTATCATTGAATGGGTCATGATGACTAACATCATCATCAAGCAGGGTCATCCTAGAGCACATGGCACAGGATGTGTCAAAATGGTTTTTGGATATCTCCAGTGATGGAGAGTCCACATTTCTCTCTGGACAATCTGTTCCAGTTTCTAGTCACTTGCAAAGTAAAGATGTTCTTCCTCATGTTCGGGTGGAACTTCCTGTGCATCAGTTTCTTCACATTGCTTCTTGGTGTATTGCTCAGCACTACGGAGCAGAGCCTGGTCCATCATCTGGACATCCTGCCTTCAGATACTGAGCAACATTGATGATGTGCCCTCTGCCATCTCTTCTCAAGGCTAAATAGGCCCAACTCTGTCTTTCCTCCTAAGAGAGATGTTCCAGTCCCATCATCATCTTTGTTACCCTCTGCTGGACCTGCTCCAGCAGCTCCATGTCTGTCTTGTCCTGAGGAGTGCAGAACTGGGCAGTGCACCCCAGACTGTTTCTCACCAGGGCTGAGCAGAAGTGCAGGATCCCCTCTCTCAACCTGCTGGCAGCATTCTTCCTAATGCCCCCCAGGATACTATTGGCCTTCTTGGCCCCAAGGACACCCTGCTGGTTCAGGGGCAGCCACCACAGCCCCCAGGCCACTCTCTGCAGAGCTGCTTTCTAGCAGTGACAGGGCCTGCAGCTGGGCTCTGTGGCTTGTTCATGACCCTCTGGGGTCTGCCATTCGGCCAGCTCTCCATCTGCCTCACTGTCTGCTCCTGCAGTCCACACTTGTAACCTTGGCTATGACCATATTGTGAGAGACAGTGCTGAAAGCCTTGCTGAAGTCGAGGTAGACAATATTCACTCTCCCCACATCTATCCAGGTAGTTGATTGTAGAGAGGAAATCAGGTTGGTGAAGCATGATTTACCTTCAGTGAATACATGCTGACTACCCCGATCCCCTACTTGTCATCCGTGTGGATGGTGATGGCCTCAGTGAAGAGGTGATTCAGTCAAGCATTGTTTCCACTGTGCTTTTAAATTCAGACCATCATAGTAGTGAGGAAGCAAGAGATAATAAGCACCGAGTTCTAAAAAGTCTGTCATGTCTGTGGTGAGGGCTGGGGCTGCAGGGGAGGCAGGATGGCTTTTGTAGCAACTCAGCAGCATTGTGGATGTCTTTGTCAGTTCATTTGCATTGGGAGCGAAATGCTTGGGAATACATTTTACATATGCGGAAAAAATACCAAACAGAAAATAGCAATCTTAAAGTCATGAAGTAAAGAGGATTACTGCATATGGAGCTTCTCAATGCTTGTGGCCTATTTTTTTTTTTTTTTTACCATTTAAAGCGAGCAAATCTGGTTTTATACCACAATGTGCAGCTTAATCTTAGAGGAGTTTGAGTTGAAATAAATCTGGCCCTTCTTGTAGACAGATACCACATTTGCTAACGTCCAGTCACCCAGGGCCTTGGTGGTTAGCCAGGACTGCTGACCATCAAATCACACCTCAAAAGTGATGAGGGTCTCTCAGTGAGAAACTGACTAGTGTTTTGGTGAAAATATTGCTGCATCATCTTTTATTCATTGTTCTCATTAGCATGGCTAGCTTCATGTGATATTTTTGTTCTTATTTAATCTTAAATTTTTTGAAGCTTTGCTGATTTTATTAACTAGGGAAATCTTCCTACCCTTCAGGGATTAAGGGGTTTCTTTAAGTCATGGTAAATATTCCAAATCACTTTTCACTTGTGGTGCAACCTGTTTTTTAAATGATGATATAAAGAGTTTTAAAAAACCCAGACTTTTATGAACAAAATAATTTCAGCTTTCAGAGTTCTGATTTCAAGGCAGGAAGTCCAGTCTTGTCCAGCTGAACTTCAAAAAGATGTCCTATTTTTTCTGTTTCCAGTGGGTGGTAGGCCCATATACATTAGAAAAGAAATCAGGTCACCTCTATCTCAGCAGCATGCTTCACATGTCCTGTTGTAGCTTCTAGTTCAGCAATAAATCTGAAATGCTGCTAGCAAGTATCTAATGACTTGCCCCCAATCAAGACATTTGTAAAATGAAATTCCCAAATCATAAAGGTAATTAAGTTACTCACAAAATAGTTTGTTTTACTTATACTGATGGCTCAGTTTTTATTTGTCCAGATATTTGTCTCTGTATGTATACAGATGTATAAATATATATTTAGTGTGTGCATGCAGTTAATTTTGTGAATTTAAACATTTATTATCCATTTGGGAATTTCCTGCCTTGAAAATGTTTCAGTTTTTTTTGTTAGTAACCTTAAATATTTAAAAGATGAAGTTCTAAGAAGTTAGCACAGGCATGTTACTTTTGTAGTTTCACTTCTTCCTTTCTGTTTAGTTGGAATTCACTTCCCAGAGCTGAATTTGCTGTTTCTTCTGCACCTTTGGTAGACTCTCACGTGCACCATTGCAATCTCATAGTTGTTTTCTCTATAAAAAGACTTAAGACAAATAAAAAAATCTACATAACAACGTACCTTATGTCATCAGTTCAGGTTTTTCACTACTTACTGGATGACCAGTCTGACCTAATCTTGAAAATCTTAGTCCTGACAAAAGTATGGAGCTTTTGAACTTGGAACAAGGCTTAGTTTGAAAAAGTATGACCAGTTATCAGGTCTCCCATTGCTTCCCAGAAAAGAAGTAAATTTTATGAACTATATGTAATGTCAAGACTTGTTAGTACTTTGCAGCAAGACTGACTTAAATTTAAGCATAAGCTTTCATCAGAATATTCAAAAACCATTAAAAAGGAAAATAAAAGACTAATTTGCCTTTAATAATGGCTGGACTTGGAAGAGGTTAGAATTTTCCCATTTGTGGGACACTGGTTGCATTAGTGAGCCTTAACCACTTTCAGTAGACTGCTTCTAGTTGTAGATGTGCTTGCAGCTAAAACCTCTCTTGTTGTGCATAAAGAAATGCAGATATATTTCATTTTTCAGTATTAATATCACTGCTTCCTCAGTGTTTGACTTGGATGAATAATATCCTGCCACCATCGACAAAGACTTAAGTTCAAAGTATCTTCTGATTACCTATGGCATTCTCAAAGCACAGACTGTTCTTAGCAGTGTTGTGTAAATTAATGCTGTAATTGCATATTCCAGATGCATGATCAAGACACGTTTTTTGAGTAGTGACCAAAATGATGAGCAGCAGATGCACCTTCATCCAGGTCCAGATGCTGTTCTGACTCTGACATGGCCTGAGATCTCCATGGAAAAGCAGATGATATTGTTGGAAAGAGGGGAGTTATATCCTATTCTGTGTTGGAAAAATTCACCCTGCTTTCAGCCAGAATGGGTTGCAACTGTCTAGCTCTAGATGAATTGCAGATTTGCATCCATAAAAAATTAATGACTTGCAGCTCAGTCTAAATTAAATATTTAAACTTCTCCCTTGTGCCCCAACTTTATTGTTGCAAGAAGAACTCCAGTGTTTAAAGTTTGTCATTTGTATTGGACAGGACCTCTTTTAAAATACTCAATTTTTATATAAAGTGGTTTAATTGCCTTATAGGTTTCAGAATTAAAAGCTTTACTCAATTAGCTTTTTGCTAATTTTGTAATGTGCGCCAGAGCTGACACAGCTACACTTTTGCTAAAAATAAATAATCCTTCACAATTTCAGCTGGACAGTATCTGGCAGTACTACTTTTGAAATCATGAGCTGTGCTAAGAGTGAAGTACTTTTGTACTTCAGATTTCTATTCTACCTATAGCAAGAAAGGGATTTTGTACACATTTCTGCAGGCACAAATTAGATCCTTTGCCAGGTGAGGTGTATTTAGGAAATAAACCAAAGAGCTGTACATGCTTTTGCAGGTATGTTTACCTTTTGTTCCTCACTAAAAGATTATGTGGTGACGTGCAAATATTCTATTTAACATTTAATGTAACTTTGAAGGTAAGAGAGCTTATGTTTGTAGTGTTACTAAACTGCTAGCACTGCTGTCCACTTCTTGTTCTGTAACCAAAAGAGAGGGATGATTTGAAATGAAAAACAAGTGATATTTATTCACCAAAGTCTTTGCTGTATGGACAATATATACATCGGGTTATTCAAAAGAAGGCGTAGCTCAGTACGCTCCGGGAATAGTCTTGGAGATACTGGTTTTGAGGTGTACCACTTATAACCTATTGTGTTCCATCAGTATTTAATGTACTTTTTTCTGGCAGAGAGCAGTTGGAAGCTTGTAGGAAGAAGCTCAGTCTTAAACCAAATTACATTTTTCCAAGTAAAATGTAAAAAGTCTTTAGGTTTTAAGAATAGAGGGAGAGGCATTTGAATGCAAAGNNNTGAGTAACTTAAAATTGTGGTATCAGGTTACTAAACTGCTGATTTTTTTTCTGACCTTTGCTTTGGTTTCCATAGTTATACATATTTACTGTTGCATTGCAGTTCCATATGGGGCAGCTCTAAACTGCAGTGCATAAGAACATCTGGTTATGCAAAGCATTGTTGATGGAGGGAGAGGGGGATGCAAGTAAATTTCATGTACTAAAGGACTCCTGCCTTGAACAAAAACTTTGCGTGTGGAGTTCAAGTATAGAATGAATTTTGGTGGTTTTTTCACTTAAAACATTTTTTGAAATAACATGATTCTCATTGTACAGTTCTCCAAATGTTTTATTCTTTCTTTAACATACATAACTACCTAAAAATCAAAAAACGAAATGCTTATCTTCTTAATCCCATTTTTAAGACTTATTTTTTTCCGGAGAATAGAAGAATAGAAAAGGCTTGGAGAGTGCCAGTTTGCTGAACTTCTAACCATGGGATCTGTAAATCAAACCTGTCTGTTAAAAGCAAAGCCCTTTGGACTATACGAATATCAAAGTATTACTGTGGAGTCATGAAATAATCATGTAGGGGGAGAAGAGCAATCAGGTTTTACCTTGATTAGCTCCAAGGGAAACACGTTTGCACTCTAGGCAGTGATTAGTGTGCTTCTGGGAGCGCAGTGGCGCTTGCTTTGTGTACCAACCACTGATAATTGTATCTAAGTAGGAGCTGTTGCAGGTTTCAGAGTGGTAACAAGTTGTATGTATGTGGCTGTGTCTTCCCACCATAAGGAACCTTTAATTTGAAACAGGCTACCTAGTACTTAAGTGAAAGCTGTATTTGATATATTCATTAGAATTGTGGACATACTTGATATTTATGTGATACTCAAGATATTCTTTACCGTGGTAACCAAGGGTGGTGATTTTTTATTTTGGTTTGTTGTAAGACTCTTCTGGAATCTCTTTATCAGCTGAAGGGTAGGATAATTAAAGTCTTTAATATGTTAAAAAATAGATAAAAATCATACTCTTTTATTCTATAAAGCTGACAAGCTGTTGCAAAACATGAAGTGCTTCATTGTTGAGTATCTAGATAAACGTAGGTAAGTACATCTAAGTGGTGACTGTCTTGGATTTAAGCAGTTCTATTCTTGCTCATGTGAAAAAGTAAAGAAGAAAAGAGGGATGGCAGGTAAATCTGAAGATTTAAGATTTCAGAAAGCAATTTTCTCTCTCCCTTTTTTGTCTAAATTTTAGTGTGAGGTGGGAGGCTATTAAGGAAAAATACATAGTAGTTTTTGTGCAGTCTTGGGGATTACGTCCTGTTGTATCAGCAACACAGCTGTTACATTGCAATACTGTGTCATGATTACATTTTACAGGAGGGGAAAAAGAATTAGATCAAGTGATCCTTTAAGCTCCCAAGGGTTTAACATTCTGTTTTAAAACATGTTACAG
>VZUA01021588.1:0-26196 GCA_013401035.1 Horornis vulcanius | reverse complement strand
TGTGTGGAGGGGTTCTGTGCTTTTGAGAGGCTTTTTCACATATTTTGTGATCAGTGGAGTTGAGCAGCAGCTCTGCACTGCGCAAGGACAGGTTGAGCTGGGAGGGAGCTGAGGTGCTGTGGCTCTGCCATCCACTCCAGACACCAGCCTTTAATTCAGCCAGGTGCTGTGAAAGCCAGGCCAGGATGTCACTCTGGTGCCTCAGCATTTCCTCATCGCAGTATGTGTGCTTCAGAGCACCTTGGTGATATTTAAATTATGGTGAGGCAGAACTGGAGCATCTTTCAAACCTGGATTCTCTTCCAGCCAGCGATGAGAATGGATGGATAGAAAAAGGGTTGAATATTAAGTCTGACTTTTCCTGGTTTAAATCAAGCTGGTTGTTAACTAGGACCAAAGCTGTCAGGGTGGGGAGAGTGAATAGAGGAGAATTCTGAACTTATGGGTGGTGATTTCATGTTGTGGGCTCTGTTGTAGCTCTTTTGCTCGATGGCAGCAAGCAGCATTTCATCACATTTCCAGTCTGGTGGTACCTGTAAGTCAACAGTGCCTCTGGGATCCTTCTGTGGGAAAGGGGCCCTATAAATGTAAGGCAGTGATATTATCTTTATTATCAATTAACTTTTAGTGCCTTTGACAATCTGGCATGCAAGGTGCATCAAATGAACTCTAGCTGTGATTATTTCTAAACACCATGTAAAAGCAGACCTTGCTATCCTAATCAAATTGAAAAGGACTAAGAGGGCAAGTCAGTTATATCAGGATGGAATCACTTCAACAGATTAGAAACTGCACAGAAATACTGCTTTTCTTTTTTTTCAATACCCTCTGCTCCCCCTTCCCCTCAAGAGATTTGTCTCTGCAAAAACTGAGCTGCCACATCTTGTAACTTCGGGGAGTTACTGTAGCAGGATTGTTGATGGCATTTTTGTAAGGAATTATACTGGAGTTAGCGCTGGAAATACTGTGTGCTGTTGCAAGATATACTCATTTCTATAGAGTAATTCTGTTCCTTCCCCCTACCCCCCAGGATGTGTTATTTTAGGATGATTATACTTCACACTGCTATTTCTGTTCAAGGTATAATTAATGTTCTATTTCCAGACCTATTCTCTAAGCCTACCTTTGCACATACATATTGTGAGTGTTATATGCATATTTTAGGACGTCTGTATATTTTACATGATCATTGTCTGTTTCACACTCTTTATTAGAAGTGTTCAGAAAACACACTTTGTGGTTTCTGCAGCATTAATATATTTAGCGTGAGCTGAGTTAACTTACTGGGTATGTTTTCCTTCCTCTTTGCTTTGAAGTGGAGGGAGGTGTTTCTTGCCACTGTTAAGTAAAACTGCCTTTCCAGTTAGAGAGGGCTGTGCCTCAGTGAAGATTAAAGCATTTCGGAGGTATATGGCAAGGCTTTTGGAGGAAAACAGATTTTACATTTTTCAGTGTGGCCAAGATGTATTTACTAGAATGGTTTTGCCAGGGCTTCCCCTTGGGAGAAAGTTCTTCGCTTCATAATATGGTACAGTTGAAGAAAGCTTTCAGTTTTTCTCTTTATTAAGTCAGCCTAAAAATGGCAATGCAAATCAGGATTTTCCCCTCCGAGGCTCTTTGGTAAGCCAAATTCTGTTAGGGAGTTCTATAGTTCTGACCTGCCTAACAACTTTCCTGCCTATGAACTCAACAGCAGTCTTGCAGAATTGTTTTGCCCATCTTCTCCACCCCACCCCCCAAAAATGTGTGGGCAACCAGCAGAAATGGAGACAGCAAATCTCATCAGTTCCTGGAATGCTCTGGACAAAAAAAAACAAAAAAACCTCAGCTCTTCTGAGCTTTGCTGCCTTTTTGGGTTTGTTTTTTTTTTGTTGGTTGGTTGGTTGGGGTTTTTTTTGGTGTAAATTACTGCCATTTTTGTTTCCAGGATAACGAGCATCTTCAGGTGGATTGCCTATAAAGAGCTGTGTAATGGTACAATATTTTGTACATTTGCAGGTAACTCAAAGCAGCAGCTAGCATGTGAGACGTTGTGTAGGTTTCTAGCACACTCAAACTTCAGATTCTTCTGTAAAAGAATGACCAGATTACAGTCAGCACATGTATGTAGTTCTTTCTCTGTGAAGATTTTGTCCAGAGTATTTTTATTTGATCTATGATGCTGGTGAATTACATGTAATTTTTTGATCATTCCTGAATAGATACTGGCAATCTTTTTTTATCCTTGGATTATGATAATTCTTACTCTGCAGGCAAGAAATGAAACAGAGAGGAAGGGGTAAATACTTCTAAACATATGGTGAATTTAGTAGGCGTTCATGAATGATAAACCTGTTAGGGTTACCTTAATAAGTAGTTACTACATGTTTTTCCTAAATCACCACTAACAGCTCTCTGGCAAGGTGTAAATAGATTTGTTGATCTGCCTATACTGTGAGGGTGAGATACATGAGCAGAACACAAATATGTCTATGTGAGGAAAATGTACACGAGCCTCATTCTGCATACTGATTCTTGGCACGGGGCTTTGCCCAGGAGGCAGGAAATAAACAANTGAATTGATTCCACAAGGAATAGGAGGAATTTTGCAGCCTTTCTGACTGCAAGAAATCCCATGGTTTCCCTGTGACAAATGTATTTTCCCAAAGCTTACTGCAGTACCAAGCCTATGTGTTTGCCTTCACAAAGTAGTGTGGATTGCAGTCCTAGAGACATCATTTTTCATCATCTGCAAACATGAAAATAACTTCAGTAAGCACAGCAGCCTGATTTACTGTTATTGAAATGCTGCCATCTCAGGATGTGCATCATGGATAGCCATGTTTAAAAAACAAGTGAATAAGGAGAAAGCAGAGAGGGAGGAAAAATTTAAATCTGGAAGTGCTTGGGTTTTTTTTTTAATAAACCAAATATTTCCCACCAGCTGGAAATGGAGCTGACAAGATAAATGATGGCTGCTGGTTTAAATCCAATTATTGCTGCCACATGTCCATACGCCTATTTTGAGTTCAGTTTCTTTAACCTGGAGATGGTTACATTGTGCTATCAATAAAAACATATATTCAGTTTGTTTATTGACTTCTCAAAATACAGGACAGAAACTGCTGTTCATGGAAGTTTGGTGGCACTGCAAAGATGATGCTTCTGCTAAGAATAACTGTGCGGTGTCTGTGTATTGAGACACAACAGTGTTTATGTATGTAAATTTATCAGTTTGTGCAGTTTTTAAATATTAGTCCTGTTTGACTTTAACTCTCCTCAAAACACTGGGAATAGTTTAAATGATGATATCACTTTGAATGTTATCCAAGTAATCTGTAAATTGCTTTTATGATATCTGAACCCTACCCAGCATGTTACATCGCTGTTAAACTGAAAATTCATGGAACATCCAAAGAGAGGTAACACAGGAGGCCTTCTCTGGGCAGCTGTAACCATGGTACCTGAGATATTGTCCAACATAACCTTTTTGATGCCTTTTTTTCACCCAGCAGAAAGAGCTTTTATCAAAATGCCTACAGCTTTCCTGTTGCATTGACACCCAAATTTATTTCTTATCAGCTGGGAATACACAGTTGGATTTTTCTTTAGTTTAAGAAAAAAGCTCCTGCTGAAAATGGAGATGAATGTACTTCAGAAAATAACAAAAGTCTATCTGTGTGTTTTGAGCTGCTATCTCATTGTATAATCCTGCCTCTTTGAAGGTTTAGCTTTTCTCTGTAGACTAACAGCGTATATAGAAATGTAAGTTTAGTAGCACAAGGACTTCTAGAGCTATTCTTGTTGGGTGTGATAGAAGCTTAAAAAAACATATTTGGAATGTGAATTAATTATTCCATTGTGCTTTGAGCTGTGTGAAGCTTCTGTGAAGTAGCAATTTGGAATCACCAACCAGAACTTTTTTTTCCCCTGCACGTGCCCAGTGTGTTTGGGATGTGAGGCTCAACATCAGGCACACTAAACACATGGCCATGCCTGGAGTTTCATGTTCAAAACATTGGAATTCTTCTGCTGCACATTGCAATATAAAATTAGTTTGTGATGACAAACAAGCAAAAGGTTCAACACCCTTAAAATTCTCTAAGTGCCCTGGCAGCCATGTGGGCCTTACAAGGGGCAAGAGCAACTCCTCAGTCCCCCTGGGCAATCTGCTGGTCCCCTATGGCATCATATTGATCATACACTAAATGTACATAGTAACCTCCTAATCCAACTAGCACAGTTTGCAGTCTGTCAGGCAGAATTACTAAAATAATTTAAAATATCCTGTTAATCCATACATGTTCTATAAAAAGCGCACAAACTAAATTGGTTTTACGTTGTTGGAAAATGGTGTCAGGTGACATTTAAAAGAAAATGAGGCAACAAATGCATAATGAGCTGGAAGGGTATAGGAGTTGTCTGGGCACATGCACGTACATAAACATGTGTGCTTGATATGTTCAACATAACAGTGTTGCCACCTATTGATAGAAATTTAAACATCATGTAGATGTTTATAATGCATTTTTCCAAACACAGCGAAGGTCTCCTCCTTCTGATGAGACTGGCATGAACAATGTGTATTATTTGTGGTAGAATAGGTCTTAGAGGCTTTGATAATACCGTGGTGTTACAAAGTAATGGGTGCTGTTCAGAAACCAACAAAGGATAAATGTTATCAAAGGAATCTAAAGCTGCTGATGCTTTTGTATGACTTAGATGTATGATCCCATTGTCAGTGGCAGTTCTTTGATGAATGAAGGAGTGAGTGAGCCTGGTCTGCACATTTCAAGTTTATCTCTAATTTTCATGGGGATAGAATGAACAGTGGAAAGTTAAGGCAATATTTATACAAGTACGACTGCTTCAACTGTTCAAAAATGTGCTGGGAATCAAGGAGCTCCCTATTGGTTGTACTGGAGAGGTGATACACTTTTATTTAGAAATTAACCATATGCTCATTGGCATTAAATCTGTTACTTGTGGTGAAATATGAATACTATTGGAGAATAAAAAGCTGTCTAGTTTACAGTTTTTGTTTAGACAACTGTTTTGTTATGAAGAAAAATGGGTTTGTTCTTGTCTTAGGAGACAAGTGAAAATTAATTCAAAGTTGTCCAGTATGTTCAGAGTATTTCCATGAAAAACTAATGGATAAATATGAGTGCTGCTTTATAGTTGGGGAAAACATTGACTAATGAAATATTGTTTGCATAGCCATAAAGTCACATACACACGTGTTCCATTGTGTGTCATTCTTTCAAGCAATCAGCATTTGTTCTAAGTTAGGGTTCTTTTCAGTATTTATCAGTGTTAGCTCTTGGATAAACTCTCATATTCTGGAGGTGTGCAGTAAAATGGATGATCATGTTTTATCTTCCATGACAAACACAATTTAATTTCCTGCATATTGCTTTGTTGCAAATTAATCCAGCCTGGGCTGTTCTGGCTGAGGGTGTTGTTCTGCAGAGGGCTGAGGTAAATCTTGGGGCTAGTGCAGAAGAGTTCCTGTCACTCTTTTTTCTCAAGTGTCCAGAGAAGGACACTGGAACTGGGGAAGGGTCTGAGCACAGTCTGGTGAGGAGCAGCTGAGGGAGCTGCAGGGACTGAGCCTGGAGAAAAGCAGCTCAGAGAGAACCTCTCTGCTCTCGGCAGCTGCCTGGCAGCAGGGTGCAGCCACCTGGGGTTTGGTTCCTTCACCCACAAGGAAAGGGCCAGGAGGCCTGAGGTGGCACCTGGGAAGGTTTAAATTGGATATCAGGAAAGATTCTTAACTGAAATTACAGAATCACAATCCTTAGGAGTGTTCCAAAAATGTGTCGGTGTGGCATTTGGGGACATGGTTTAACGGTGAACGTGTCAGTGTTGGGTTGATGGATGGACTGGGTGATCTGAGAGCTTTTTCCAGCCTTAACAGTGCTGTGACTCAGATGAAGCAGGAATAGAAATCACCCTCTCTTACAGACTGTGAGGGCTGAAATTTGGAACATTATCCCATGTTCCAAACGTTCAGTTTGGCTGGGGGTAAACAAGAAGACACAGCATGTTAAGCTGCACATGGAAGTAGAGCAACAGGAAAATCAGAGATTATTCAGAGGTGTAGAAAGCCAAAACAGGGATCGTGATCTTAGAAAAGACTCGTACTTAAATTCAGGGATCTGTAGTTTATGCATTTATTGTAAAATAAATAGATACATTGGATTAGACTGTTTAGGTGGCTCTGAAACTTTATGGCAAACGCCGTGCATTAATGGCTTATTATTCGTGAGAGGAAGGTGCGCTTCCTTAGCTGCAAGCTAAGTTCAATTCCATGTCAGACTTTTAATTTCTCCTTGTAGTTGTGAAGAATATGTCCTTAGCTATCTCTCATTTGTCAGGAGCTGATAGGAAACATCTGCACAACTTGTTCAATCTGTTCACTGTGTGTGTTCATCCAAGCCGAACTGACAAGTAAAATGTACCAAATAATATTGGACTGTGAGGATGACCTTTGCTAATAAGGCAGTTACACCACTCTTCATGGCAACCAAGCCACTTCTGCTGAAGCGGTGCTTTGCAATGGCTCTGTGCTAGTTAGTGCTGTTACTATCAGTAGAGATAAAGGAAAAGGCATATTTTCTTGAAATATATTGAATATTTTCTTGAAAATGTTTCATAAAAAATAATTCCAGGAATAGGTAATAAGGGAAGAAATTTTTGATGGGCACTAATGTTATTTTTAAACGCAGCCTTGATCACTCGCTTAAAGGTCTTGGTTAAACACCGTATTAGATTTAGCAGAGATGTTTGTTTCGTTTACCAAAATGATAGATTTAGTGTCTGGGAAGGAAATGTTTGATAGAAATGCTTTGTATTGAGTTATCCATTTGTGGATTAAGCCCACCAAGCTGCTGGAAAACGCTATGGTAGTCCAGAGTTCACAAGCTTAATCTGATTAGGCTGGTTTTGATTATTAACTTGGAGTCCTTTATTTATTTATTTTAAATCTGGGAGACCTTAACTTCTCAGGAATCTGTGCATCTCTGCTGAGATCAACCTAATCCTGCTAAAAGAGCTCTGAATTACAAAATCTAAACCCACTGTGGAGTTCACTGCTTAATGTGGCTCAAGCAGAAATAATCTTTCATGGGTTGGGGATATAAAGGTCTGGATGCTGAACTGAAAAATGTTATTTCTTTCTTCAGTTATGTTTTTGGGAAAATATGGACCTGATAAGAAGGACCCCATGATACAGGCTGTGCAGTACCAATATCCCAATGTTGCTGACCCTGTCAGCGGGAATTGGCAGTGAAATTTCATGTTTGCCGTCTTTACTCAGGCTTTTTCTCAGTCAGTCCATGTTTTCTGAGCAGGATATTTCTCATGGGCAGAATGCTTCACTTTTTACATGAGTGTTTCATGTTTCAGATAACTTTTCAGAAGTATATTTATTATTGCATTTTAACAATTATTTTTATATGAATATTAGTATCCGTTAGGTAAAATCCAATAGAATATTTTTAAATTCAGCTACACTGATTACTAAATGTGTTGCTTTCTTGCCCTGTCATGTGTAGGCAATGCACACTTCTATCCTGTTGGGTTACTTTTTATTATGAACACCAGTATCTCTGGCAGCTCTGTTTTCTATTTTCATGTGCTACTGAAAATGTATTCTGTGTTAAGTTTGGGTTGTTTGTTTTGCTGTAAGAAGTCATTTGATCATTATTAAACATTCATTGAGCATTTCTCATAACCATTTGACTTGGAAAATGATGATCAGACTAGATTAGCAAGTTGAAATTTGGTAGATAAACACATGGTACTCATTAATTTAAGTCTTTAGTGTTCAGTAAATATGATAATGTTGATTCCATCCCAGATTCAGCCATGATATTATGGCATAAGAATTCAATTCCTCATATTTTCTTTTATGTTTAACTCATCAGGGAGATAAATTTACCTGGTGTTTTGGTCGACTGATTAATTTGTGATCAGTGTGCACCAATATTTGAATGTTAATGAGAAAAAGTCGTGAATACCTAAATCACTTTTTAACATTTTCTGTGCCATGCACTTTCGTGAAAGTATTCACTGGTCTCTTACTTTCATTCCACTGAATGGATAAATGAGGATTTTTAATTCCATACTCACCTAATGCAGTTTGTTATCTGAATTACTTCTGAACTGTAATACGGCTTAAGTTGATTTAAAGCCAAGTTATTGAAGTAATTTAGCCTCAAAACATCTGTGGTTGTAAAATGGACCTTCTCAAGCTACTAATAAGACTTTTTTTTTTCAGTGTTTCTCTCCCAGTGTAATGGTTCTCTTATTTGAACTGCAGAGCAGAAATCACCAGATTACATTGCTAAATCCACAAAGTTTGTGTTTAAACTCATTTATGCTACTGTGTGTTGGTGCAGCTCCCATTGAGATTTAAAGGAATGTATGTAAATTTTTAGAAGTAATTCAGACTTAGAAGAATGTGTGTTCCCACCCCAGAAAATAAATTAAAAAAAAAAAAAAAAAGAAAAATATTTCTAATTTTTAAAGTCAATGAAGTGGTGAGGATTGCAGCTCCAGCAGTTTCACTCGATTTGCTCAGAATTCATGTTAAAACATTTAAGAGGATAATATTCAGGATGACCTTAATTCTGTAACTTTTAAATATTTTAATCTAAATGAGCTAATTTTTCCAAAGTAAATTACAAAACTCTAAGACAGCATTCACATTGCAGACTCTAAGACAACATTTCTGCACCAGGGTGATGTCTGGTTAGTGCAGCTGCAATTGGTGTTTTCTCTGTAATGTATAAAAATTCCTCCTGTTCCCTACTAAAGTAGAAGCAGTTTATTTCTTCCTTTCTTGGCTTTGCTGGGCTACTGGTGTTGCAATATTTTGAACACCTACCAACTTCCTTGACACTATTTAAGCAGGAGATTTAGGACTGTCCCTTTAAAGAACAAAAGACTTTTGTACTTTACAAGATTTTACAGGACTTCACTTGACAAAAAAAGCTTCACAAGGGCTGCAGGGAAACCGTGCTTGGATCTCTGCATCTTCAGGTGTTAAACAAGGAGGTTTCACAGAGAGTCACGTTCCTGGATGTGTTCTTGAGAGCTGCTTTTCAAATGTAGCATTTGAGTAAGGAAAACGTGCCTGGGCTGTGGAACTGACCTTGGGGATCAATTGAAATAAAAGTGCTGAAGAAGAATAAATGTTAGGAATTAAAGGCAAAGCAGGTTTTTTTAAGGTCATAATTAAACTGGGGGAAATGAGAATAAAGATATTTTTGTGGTGTTCTGGCAGAGATAGCCTGCTAGCCGTCATGGTATTGAATGTAGTAACACCACAAATCATTCTGGTGAGCCCTGGAATTCTTGGTCTGGTTCTATGTGTGTTCATCCTTGAATTTATTTAAAGGAATTGAGTGGTGTAATTGAATTACTAGGCAACAATATCTTACATAAATATATGACAAAAAATATCTTACACTAATATATTGCATAAACCTTGGTGTACTGATAGCTTAGTATTTTTGGTTGGTTTTAGCTTTTTTTTTAATATATATATTCATTAACCACAAAAATAAAATTGAAACAGATTCTCTTTTCTCTTAGTCTACTGATGATATTTTTTTTCTTCCTCCAAGTATTCAGCAATTTCCAGTGCCAAGTTCCCTGTTTTCTTTGGTTTTGTGGTTTTTTTTAATGATGCTTGTTCAGTCATGCTCACGCAATGACCCAGTCCCTCAAATGGGCATGGATCAGGCGGTGTGGATCAGCTGAAGGCACTGATGGCTGTTTCCCCCATCCAGTGCCCCAGCTGGGATGTCACCCTGTGAGCAGCTCTGCTGTTCTCAGAGCCCTGCAGGAACCAGAGCACTTCATTCCTACCCCTGGCTGTCTGGCAGCAGCCTCGCCACATGGAATTCAAGGTTGATGTTGTGAGAATTATGTGTAGGAGAAGGAACAAGAGTTGGATTTTTATTTAACTGTGATTCCGTCTTCAATCCTGATGAAAACAGCTGAAAGTCTGTTAATAATGTTGGGGATTGTTGAAGCTGAAATTATTGTTGATAATTTTGGTATCAAAATTCCTGGTAGTGTTTATAGTTCAGACTACAGATTTGAGTTCCTTGTAACTTTATGAGGACATGACATAAAAAATAGAAGTAGATTCTATGTGTGTAAGAAATTTCTGGTTTTTCTAGGAGGTAAAAAATCTGCAGAGTTTAAAACTCTTTCATTTGGTTGTGGGTTTTTGTTGTGGTCAGTTGATGGCTGGCATTTTTTATTTGTTTCATCTTGAGCAGTGCACTTTTGTTCCTTAATTTCACAGGCTGCTGTAGGTGCATATGAAACTGTATTTTATTTGGTCTGCTTCAGAGAAATAGTGCAGACATTTCTCATGTCTTTTAATAGAGATCCTTCACACTGAATTAAAAAAAGTCTTAAACTTAGTCTTTGACTGTGGACAGAGATTTCTTTAACTACAGAATGAGAAATGACTTTCGTTTTGTTTTGAATGTTTGGTACTTCCCGTTTTCAGTGTAATGTAATAGCAGAAAATCAGACATAAGCTTTTAAGAGAGGGATGATCTTCACAAGGTTAATGTATGTTTCCAGGCTGTCTCTGGTGCATGTCTGCACTTACAGCAGAGTGCTGGTAAAATGCTGGCATTTAGGGAGGTATCCTTAGGCTACACAACTTCTCTTCTTAGAGCAGTTACATTAATATGAGTCATCTTTAATAACAGTTGACACAAACCTTGTCACATAACAAATTGCTGAACCTTGGAACTCCTCTACACCTAAAAGCACTGAAATGTGTATTTAGAATTGCCTCCAGATCAGCAGTGACACCAAATGTTTTCTAGGGGAGCTTATTTAGGTGGCTACTTGCAATACGTGTAAGTAAGGATTTTCATGGTCTTCTTTAGTCTCTGAACTTTCTTAATTTTAAAAATCTACTAAATGCTCGGTGAAACTCTGTGGCACAATTTTCTTCAGAATGATATTTATCATTCAGCATCGTGTTCACAAATCCTGCCCTGCTGACTTGCTCCCTTGTGCAGATCAGCACTGGCTTACTTCATTAATGTCACAGCTGCATTTTCCTGCTTCCCCCAGCACCTTGTGCATATAAACCAAAGCGCAGCTGAGATACCTCTGCTGGGAATGTCTCTCCTTTCATTACCAGCCTGCCCATAAATGAAATGCAGGTTGCTTCACAGGATGGGGAAGAAATACGGGGGCTGTTTCAGGGCACTGTCGTTCTGCACAGGGTCACGGTGTGGCACACACGGAGTGACTGTGGGTGGCAGATTTATTCCTGACCTTTTACAGGATCGTGTCGTGGGGCAAAATGCAGCAGCCAATAACCAAATTGTGCTGGCAGAGTGCCCTTGCAGCTTTGAGTGGTTTGGGGTATTTACAAATGTTGCAAACTAGGATATGAAATGGGAGATGAGAGTTAACATCCCTCCTCAGCTGAAAGCAAGTTTTTGGAAAAAATGAAATCACTGGCAGATGTGAAAGGCAGGTGCCCATTTCATAACCTCAGTATGGATGTGTTTGATATGGGAGAATATAAAAAAGGATATCCACTGAACCAAACATAATGCAATTCAGCCATAGGTTAAAGAAAGGTCATTTTCTTGCCTTGTTGGCTGGAAGGAGACAGCAGAGCTCTAACATATAATTGTGTTCTGTGACAGTAAGAGGAGTCATTTGGTGCTTTGGGAAAGGAAAGTGACATTTTCCTTGCTCATGAGAGCTCCACGTTAAACGTACGCTGCAGTGCTCCCGATGTAAATAGAATTAGCAGGGGCAAAATTGTTACCCGCAAGGATAATGATTCTATTTTTTAAATGCAGCTAGTATAGATAGATGTGTGTGCCTGCATGTGTGCACACGTAGAAAAGCAACAGACAAGAGTCACATTTCAGTTTCATCCTTCTCTCTCTCCTTGCTGTGATTTCTCAGCTGAAGAGAGGGAGCTGAGCTGAAGGGAGTCATTGTGCAGGTGCTAAGGAGACTGTGCTCTTGCCAAGGGAGGTGGTGCTAGTGGTAGTAATATATTTGGTACAGAAGAGCTTAAGTAGCTGAGAATTTTGAGCACTTAATTGAAAAAAATGGAAGTGGTGGGTGGTTTAATTTTTCCTGTTTTATGTACCCGTGGTGTTCTCCCTTGGCAGTCACTGGTCAGAGGTTATTGATTCCTTTCTGAAGGTTCCTCTTCCTGCCCACACCCAAACAAAAGAATAGGACCTCTGGATTTTTGCACACCTCTGTTTGGTTCCTTGCTTAGTGGGAAGAAGCAGCTGCAGCAAAGTCCCATTTGCTTTTGAACTGAAATTGGATATGGCAGAATACCAGCTTCCAAACAGAAACTGGCTGCTTCAGCCCCTCTTGGACAGGATTTTGGGGATAGTGCAGCCTAAACTAGGAGAAGGGACAGTATCTGTACCACAGGCACTTACACTGCAAGAAGGTGTGTCCAAATAGCTCTACCAACAGTAAAAAAAAAATAAAAATTAATATTTCAGAGACTGATGGTAAGAGCAGGAAGATTATTTCAACTGCAGTATACCATGTTAGAATTGTTCAAATGTAAAATCATTGCCTCCCTGTTAGTGTATTTCTACAAAAGACACTATTGCCCTATTTTGGGGAGAAAATAGCTCACGAAGACGTAGTCAAGAAGCGCCTTGTTATGAGAGTGCAAAAACATAGGCAGACTATGTAAAAATGTGAACAATGCTTAAACAGTCAGCATCTTTGCTGCTCTAGAGTCTAAATAAAAGAAGACCTGGGCATAAAAGGCAGTAGTCTTCCACAAACACACCAGAGGCATGTTTGCATATTTGTAGGTTTCTACATTCCCAGATGTAGCTGAGCCTTTGGGAATAGAGCTGGGAAATATCCCCATTCTTTGGAGAGCACTAAAGAAAATGGTATAATCAATTTGCAAAAACTGTGACGTTTTGGATGGACAACTTAAAATAATCTCTGCCAAGAAGGCATCACAGAGTGGTGAAAATGGATGGATGCATAATGTACTTCCAGTTTGCACTACAGAAGACTCTTGGTACTTGCAGGAGAAATTTCTAGCAAACATTCATTACAAAGGATTCTCTATTGAAATGAGAACAAAGGTTCCACTAAAAAAGATCTCAAAGGATTCAGATGTACCTTTTCATAGGTGACATGCTGATACAAGCCAGTTCTCCAGGGGTTGCATCAAGGCATAAATCAGCAGTAATTTCAACCCTGCAAGATCATAGCACTATCATGAACAGAAAGAAAATCAATCTGACACCAGCTCAAATAATAGCAGTTCTGGGAGTCACAGGATATAGTACAAGTCTGCTGGGAGGGTCTGCTTGTCAGAACAATGGCACTTGAAGACACTGAATACTTTGACAGACATCAAAGCAAGAAGAAAAGGAACAGAAAGATCACTTCTCAGGCATGATGGTGTCACTCACAGGAATAGCAACCTGAGTGATGCTTCAGATGAAGGTGAAGCAGATGTTGGTCCTGTGGTCGGGCAGTAGTCAGGTCTTCCTGCAAAAAGAACTTCAAATGCTTGAAAAGCCTTTCAAGTTTTAACTTAGTGGGTGATGTCAGAACTGCATAATACTTGATGGTCTTTCTTCCCAGAGTTAGAAGAGCAGAAGTTAAGAAAACTATTTTGGAAAAGGCTGAAAAGTTCACTTTCTATGTGCAGTAAACAGTGGTGGTTTCAAAAAAGTTCTTAGCACTGCTGTGATAACTTGATTGAGAATCTTGCAAGACATGAAACTATAGCACCAACATTGTGAGCCTCTACTGGAAATAAAACAAGTTGCTGAATCAGTGCTGCTTCTGGAAATCCTGGAATGTAGCAGAAAATAAATTGCCCCAAAAGGTCATGAATCTAAATAGGAACAAGCCACATCAAGTCTGAGGAGTGGACAATGCTGAAGAGATGCTGATAATATGTAAGATAATGTGTCCCATTAGGAAACTTCACCTGGAGGTGGGGAGCTGGTGTCAGCATTTTGTTTCAGAGAGTTTTAGTAGGTGGTTTTTATGATTTTGAAAAGGGAAATGAAAATTGCTAAGGTCCCATGAGACAACTCCTAATGCCCGTGGTGGGGGGGAAAAATCTACCAGGAAAATTGTGACTTGTTTATTGTGATGTCAACTGATGAAATCATTTGTCTCATCAAATATGATGGTAATTAGACTTGTTCATATGCTTTGATAGTCCATAAATACTCTGGTGAATGTCTAGTTTGTTTAAAGAAGACTTCCATTATTCTCATTAAAAACAGGAGAAGTGAACATGAAGAAAAAATTGTCAGCTGAATCCTTCTAAACACCATTGCCAAGGCATTGAGGTATCAGTGCAAATCTAACATTTGAGCTGTGCTTTAGATGTTCCACAGCATCCACGTGCTGTAAATTATTCTCATGTGTTAAGATTATTGTGATACAAAATTTAAATTGGTGTCTCAAAAAATTAATAGTATTTCCACAGAACATGTAATTTTCAATTTTTGTAATCTCTGAGCAGCTAAACCTGATTTTAACAATTACTTTTTTTGCTAATTAAGCCTTACTGGGTCTTCTTAATTAAGCACACAGTTGGAAAAGAGACAATAATTATCTCAATTTGATGGCTATGCCAATTTGCATTATCAAAAAATAACCAAAGCACATTCAATTTTTGTCACATACAGATACTGCTTTCCAAGCTGGTGTGTTTTAAAACAGTTGTGCCTTCCTAGTTACTCCTAGGTTACACAGTGAACCTTCCTAGTTACTCCTAGGTGAAACAAGCATTGCATTTTTCCTGTCTGCATATGCACAAGTGTATGGACACCTCACTATTGTATTACATTGATAGATAAATGATAGAGCAGTGTGAATATATACACACACAGAGATACAGATGTAAATATTTTGATAGTATTTTCCTCTTTAGTTCAGCAGAGCACCAACATGCAACTGTATTTTCATAGAACTCAACTACTAAGTGGAGTATTCTAATTTTAGGTCTTTACAATGCAAAAATATGCTCTTGTCAACAGAGCAGTAATCACAACAGTGGAGAGCAAGCTGAGCTTCCACTGGCAGGCATTTTCACACTTCATGTGGATGTGTTTAGTATACAGAAGTGCCTGGGGTGTATTGGAAGTAACCTGTACAGCCTGAGGAAGCTTGGTTGTCCCAGGCATTCTTGAATGTGAGGGGGAACATTCCCTTTCTTTGGTTCTGTTATCTTCTTTCATTCTATTACTTCTATCGCTTCTATCATTCTTAAAATATCTTTTGCTAAGAAATTTACAGCTTTGGCCACACATGCTCCTTGGAGGAAAAAGGTGCTTCTGGGAGATCTGTATTGGAATATCTGTTCCTGTAGCCTCAAAGCACACTCTTGTACAGGCCAGATTTGCTTTCTCTCTTGCCCTCTTTTGTCCCTGCCATACAGTTAGGAATTAAGTTGAAAAGGCAGTAAAGGACTTGGCCATGTGTTAGGGACAGATCTGTAGATATTAAGCACTTGGCTTGTTTCACTTAAGCCCAGACTTTTTCGTGTTCTTTAGGATTCTTAGTTGAAGTGTTGGCATGGTGGGAGACTGTGCACAGTGTTTCCTTTTTTTTAACTGAAAATATGTTCACACTATGGGTTATTCTGCAGTATGATTAGGAACTGTATTTCCTAAAGTACAGCTCTTCAGAAAGCCTGTGTGCTCAAGGGACACCCTGAACCCGTCCAGATTATCTCACCCTGAATCCTGGATGTCCTTTGTCCCACAGAAGTAGAACTTGAGCTTTTGTCCTTGAATGTCAGTAACATCAAATAATGAGTTTCCAAAAGAAAACATTAGGGACTTGTGTGATTCTGAGTCAGTGGCAGTTCTCCAAGTGAAGTGAAGGGCACGTGTTGGGCAAGAGTTCTGTATCACAGTTGAGGAGCTGACATAACGTATGTTTTTAAGATCACTTTCAGTCTTGCCATATGCCACAAATACTGCAACAACCTGACTTTCTTTGCAATTTTATTCTGCAGCGTTTTCTCTCTGAAACTTGAGATGTAATGGACAACACTTGGAATTACTAGAGTTAAATTAGACTTTGACTGATTTTAAATGAAGATCATTAAATGCGAAAATGAACCTTATTCTGCTTGCATCTATCACAGTGACATGTGAATGTATGAGGCAGTGTAATCCATCCCAGAGTTAAAAGAGCACATTCTCTAGGGAGTGTGTTAAACCCAGAACATGGCCCTGAAAACTCTGGTTTGCATCTACGTATCTGATTTCAAAAGATATGTGAAAAAACAGATTCTAAGATTGTCATCTTCTGTCTGTGCATCTGTTCTTCTTAAGGGGTGCTGTGGAGTCCACCTGCAGTGATAACTAACACAACTCACTCCCTGATAAACACTGGACATGTTGTACCTACTGCTCCATACATCCTTATGCCATTTTCAAACATCTTTTGATGTGTTAATACTTCATGAACCACAGAAAATGTTCTTAGGAGTTTTGGTAGGTTTTGTGGGGTTTTTTCAATTCTATTTCTTCGGTTCATCTTGTAGGGATTGCATTCTTTCTTGATTTTAGTGTGAGGTTTTTCCTTCCATTGAAAAGTATTATCTGCTTCCATCCTCCAGACTTAGGCAGATTTTCTATATTTCTTCATAATATCTAATTCCATGTATCACACAGAAACATAATTTCGTCCTGCTCTGATGCTGCTCAATTCCTTTAGCTGGTATCTTCTTTGCTGTGTTGTGTAGGACTGAATTTAAAGGGACTTCCTTTGTTTAGAATCTCTAGACAAATATTTGAGGGTAAAATTTTTTGAAAGTACATACAAGGTCAGAATGCTTTCACTTTTTTTCCTTAGTATTGCATTTCTCAAAGGTTTAAATCAAGAGTGTTTGTTCTGTTTTGCCTTTCATATTTTGCAGTTTTGTATTTCAGAAAGACCTGCAGAATAAAGGTGCTGTTCTTTTTGCCTTCAGCAGTCTCCAGAGCTGATAGTGCACTGAAACTGCTGGGCTGAGAAGGCAATAAGCAAACAGTGCCTTGCAGATAAGGGTATGTGTTGAAAGAAAAGAAATAGAAGAGAGAAGGAGCACAGTTCCCTGGTTATATTTTAGCATTATAACTGCAATTACATTTTAATTCTAAATAGTCTGGAGTATCTGAGTCTTAAACATAATGATTAGCTGAGGCCAACAAAGGTTACGGTTTTTCATGTTTTTGATCTTGTACGCTTCTGGAGGACCCTGTTCAGCTACATGATCCTCATTAGCAACCATAACCCGACCTCTCTAAATAATTCTGGATTTACTGGAAGCCAACTGGGTAACGCCGCTGCGGATTTGATGGGGCTGATGGTGGGTAATCACCATGGAAATTAGTTCATTAAATGGGCACCCTATCAGAGCAGCCTTTTAAGGGTTTCTAAAAAGCACCGTTAGAGCAGGGTGATCTCTGGGGCAGGGCTGTAGGGAGTGCAGAGCCTCTGTGCAGTGTAAATGCTCCCGGAGTTGGTTCTCCCCTTCCTGCTGATGGCACTGCACACAGCCTGGGCTCAGCCTCGCTCCCCACCAGTCCCTGACCCTGCTGAGCCCCAGGAGGGCTGAGGGGAGAGGATCTTGATGGAAGTGCAAGAGAATAGTCTCTAATAACATGTACATGTGCACTTAGGAGGCTGTACAGGTCAGACAGGAAAATCCTACGTATGTCTGTTAGTTCCATTACTTCAAGGGTGGCATTTTCCTACCCAACAGAACTTTTTGCAGAAGTATTGCGTTGTCATTTTAAGTTATTGGTTGTTCATTTTTCTGCAGAATTGACTGTAAGATGGAGTGATATTTATTTTAAAATATGGTTTGGAATTACCTGCAGTTCAGTGCCTGAGTATATATTTCACCTATTTATATGTCTATGTATATAATAAACACATAGTATTTCTCTTGTGCTTTTATTACATATTTTTTGAAACCTTTCAATAACAGAACAGTGATGGAAAGGGCAAAAAAGTGCTACTTGTGAGGAGGAGAGCATTAAGACACTTAGAGAAAGGTCACTTACAGGAACTGTAAACTTTCATGAGACTTTATCATTTTGCTGACAGGGTCAACTTGGCATTGATTGGCTGGGTGTTCTGTTTAGTTACTTGAGGGCCAGTTATTTGAAGAAACCTGTGTTAACATCCAGGCAATATTCTTCACACTCCTGCCCTATTTCAGCATTTTGAGTTGCTTACTGCGTTGTATTTTTCCAAACAAAATATGAAATGAGTTTCAAGTATTTGATTGCCAATGTTTAAATTCAGGTTATCGTACCGTACCATCATTTGTAGAATTTAACTGAGTCTCTTACCATAGAACAGCTTGAAGATTTGATAAATTAATCTTTCTTGAGTAGTTGTTTACTGCAACTTAAGTTTTACGGGTCTCTGTGCATCCTAATAATTTTTCATTACTTTGTTTTAAAAAAAAAGTCACTTGAAACCTCCCACAAAATAGATGCACAGCATCTTTTAGGGAAACCTTCTGTGTTTTGATTTTGTGGGGGATTTTTTGTTGTTTCAGTAATGAGATGAATTTGTCAGCTTTGTGGTTTTGCACTTGTGAAAGCAGGATGCACTGCCTTCGTCCGAGGATGCTTGCACTTGTTGCCTTCCTGGCAAAATTTATTTCTTCTCTACTGCATCTTCTTAATAGAGGCCCTTAATTTCTCCTTGTTTTCCTCTGGCTCCTGCAGCTTTGTCTCCATTTATTCTGTCAGACAGGATATATTGGAAGGCTTTTCCTGTCAGTAACCATTCCTACAGAGTCCTCAGTTCATCTTTTAAGCCAACTCAGTGCTTGCGAGTCACGGCCCCTCTGCGTCCTTCTGTCGCCATTAAAGCAACTCAGAGAATAAGTCCTGAACTCGGGCAATAATAGGCAATCTTGGGAAAGAGCAGTAAATTATTTAAGCAAATAGCTTTGGAGCAGCAAGTGTTACTTTATAGTAACTTGTACAGAAGCATCTTCTCGGCAGCGGGATGCAGTGCAGCCCACAGCACGGGTGCCTGTTCGGGTGCCTGTTAATGAAATCTAATTGCAAAATATAAATAATAAATATAAATATACAAATATAATTGGACATTTTGACCTAAAAAAATAGTATGTCTGAAATGAATTATTGTTGTTGTTTTTTTTTCCCAGGACTGTTTCATTAAGGCATTTCAGTTGCTTGTTTTCATGACTTTGAGCCTATTTAATCAGAGATGGAGCAGATGGACTGCAAACCCTACCAGCCACTGTCAAAAGTGAAACATGAAGTGGATCTAACTTACACAAGTTCTTCAGATGAAAGTGAAGATGGTGGAAAGCAAAGGCAATCTTATGACTCAAGAGAAACCCTGAATGAATATAGCCAAGAGCTAAGACTTAACTATAACAGTCACAGCAGAAAAAGAAAAGCCATTGACCAGTCCACACAAGGTAAATAATTTATTTTTTCTACTAATTATGGTTATTGCTTCCAGATTATGCACTATGAAACAACATCAGGAGTTGAGCATTTTGTTCTCAAAGGCTTATGGTATCAACCCACTTTTACCTGGTTTTAATCATACTATAATATCAGAAATTTAGGAATTTTTTTTTTTTATTGAAGAAAAAGTTTTTAGCAGGATGGGCGGACTGATATTCTGGAAATCATCACATGCTAACCACGGACAAATATTTTCTTTAGTAGGAGCTACTCCTAGTAATATTGAGTGATTAATTATTTACTGCCTTTGCATATGTTGGTGCATTTTGCTATAAAATGAACGTTGAGGCTGCAGGCTATCTCTGCATGTGCTTACAGAGCCTGTGAATTAATTCAAATACAGCAATTGTCATAACATTTCTAATCATGTAAATAATTGAGTAATTTAAAAACTGAACTTAATTAGTGTATTGTAAGAAAAAAAAATCACAAGAGTTAAGTCTGTTTTAGCCTTTTGCACGATTTGGACAAATATTTGAACAGTGGTGATCGTTGAGCTAAGGTTAGGAAAAGCTACTGTTTGATTAGAGACAGAAGCTAAAGACTAAAAAAAATGGAAGGAATGAGCAGAATTGACGGCAGCATTTCCTCTGTAAACCCACGTGCTGCTTTTGTGATCGGTACTTCTCAGCTAAAAGTTATGGTACTTACTTAAAAACAAATAAAGAAACTCAAAATCCTCAAGCAAGCCACACATCACACGTGCGCCCTGCCCCCAAAGCCCTCATGGCTTACTCAGAAAAGCTGCCTTCAATTTTCGGAAGATAAAAATAATTTTATTTTTCTGCAAGGAAATGAAAAGTGGGTTCTTTGAGGATGGAAAATTTTTCTCCTCTGTGAAGTGTAAATTAATGCGAAGTTTGGAATAGCTGTGCTATAGCAGTGTGTTTGGATTTTTGTTTTTTACTGCAGATATTCTGCTTGAAGTTACACCCATAATACGGGAGCTGTCTGAAAGTACCTGTAATTCAAGGCAGTAATACTTCGCTGCCTCAATCTATGTGCTTAAATACCCTCAAAAGAGTTAGAAAACTGCTAATTTGGGGCAGAAAAAGTCATAAACATAGATTTAAGCAGATGACAGTTTAGAAAACTGATGGGTGAATTCATATTGAACAAGAGAAGGTTGGACCCTCTGGGCAGGATTGGGCCCATTGGGCAGGATTGGACCCTTTGGGCAGGATTGGGCCCATTGGGCAGGATTGGACCCTCTGGGGCAGGATTAGGCCCATTGGGCAGGATTGGGCCCATTGGGCAGGATTGGACCCTCTGGGGCAGGATTGGGCCCATTGGTCAGGATTGGACCCTCTGGTCAGGATTGGGCCCATTGGTCAGGATTGGACCCTCTGGTCAGGATTGGGCCCATTGGTCAGGATTGGACCCTCTGGTCAGGATTGGGCCCATTGGTCAGGATTGGACCCTCTGGTCAGGATTGGGCCCATTGGTCAGGATTGGACCCTCTGGTCAGGATTGGGCCCATTGGTCAGGATTGGACCCTCTGGTCAGGATTGGGCCCATTGGTCAGGATTGGACCCTCTGGTCAGGATTGGGCCCATTGGTCAGGATTGGACCCTCTGGTCAGGATTGGGCCCATTGGTCAGGATTGGACCCTCTGGTCAGGATTGGGCCCATTGGTCAGGATTGGACCCTCTGGTCAGGATTGGGCCCATTGGTCAGGATTGGACCCTCTGGTCAGGATTGGGCCCATTGGTCAGGATTGGACCCTCTGGTCAGGATTGGGCCCATTGGTCAGGATTGGACCCTCTGGTCAGGATTGGGCCCATTGGTCAGGATTGGACCCTCTGGTCAGGATTGGGCCCATTGGTCAGGATTGGACCCTCTGGGCAGGATTGGGCCCATTGGTCAGGATTGGACCCTCTGGGCAGGATTGGACCCTCTGGGCAGGATTGGGCCCATTGGTCAGGATTGGGCCCATTGGGCAGGATTGGACCCTCTGGGCAGGATTGGACCCTCCGGGCAGGATTAGGCCCATTGGTCAGGATTGGACCCTCCGGGCAGGATTGGACCCTGGCCATTATTTGGGCCCTGGGCAGGGCTGGCCCCTGGGCAGGGCCAGAGCTTGCCAGGTTTGGACCTTGCCCAGGTGGGCCCCTGGTGGGATGGGTGCAGCACCAACTGCGGAACCTCAGCAAGGAGCTGCATGTGCAGGGCTTTGCTGCCGTTGACATTCCTGCCAGCTGCAGCATCCCTGGCTCAGGCACATCTCACAGGGTGGCAATAATCCCTGCTGCAGGCATGAGAAACCAGCCTCTGTGTCCTGTTGGGTTTATTCTTCCAGAACATTGCCTCTGAAGGCAATCACATTAATAATTTTGGAGAAATTGCTAAATTAGTGTGCATTTCTGTGAGAAGTTGTCAGGCATGAACTCAGCTGAGTTATTCAGGAGTGGCCTGTCAGGAATGGCTTACGTGCGCGTGCAGACCAGGACGTATTTTGCACTCATGTTGTATAATTGTTTTATTTAAATTATATACCCCAATATTTTTCCGTTCAAATTAATTTTTCGGTGATACTGTATGATTTTTCAGATCTTTTTGAACATTGGTATTTTTTTTTTTGGACAAAAGACAGTCTTTTACTGCTTCAGACTGTAGGTTGAAGCTTGATATCCTTGTTTTTAGACGATTTTCTTTGGCCTGTAAGACTACTTTGCCAATAGGTAAGGTAACTTTTAAATATTTCCTTATCTCTACGTACTTTCTTTCCTGAATTGTATAGGTTAGTATATTATTATTTAATGCTGTTATTCACCTCCAAACTTTCTTTAAACCTTATTTATGTTCAGTAATTTGTAAAGATGGAGTTGAACCTGTACTAGAAATTACCATTTCCTCTTGTTTTATATAAAGAATTCAGTTTGGCGTCATTGATACCATAATTGAAATACCAAGTGTATCCATTTGGCCTCTTAAGGATTCATCCTGGCATTTTTCTAGTCATTTAAATCATGGTTTTTTTTTCTGGTACAAATTGAACCTAAATATTTGGCCTGGCAGATTTGAAACGCAAAACTGGTGGTGCTCAAAATTCAAAGAGCAAAAAAGTTTGTAAAGCTGAGCGTAAAATTTCAGACTTCAGGCAGATGTGGGTGCAGTGCTAGTGCAATCAGTCTGTTTCCAAAAGGATCCCAGGTTTCACAGTGTGGCCAGGAAAAGGTTCAGGTTTGAACTGTGAACCTGGCTGAATCCATAAAAGTGTCCAAATATAGAATGCTTAATTGCGTCAGTATTTTTTTGTTCCTCACAACTCCTGAAATTGTATCTCTATTGTTATACTTCAGACCTGCAACTCATCGGTTGGTTTTGCAGGTCTTACAGAAAAAATATCGAAGAAGAAAACCCCAAGTAAATACAGAGTTGATGTGTTGATCAAACATGTTTTTACCTGTTGTTCTTTAGGTTTAGTGCTGGTGCTCTTTATATAGAGTCCAGTGCCAGCAGAATTCTGTGTCTGGTGTCACTGGCATCAGGAACTTGCAGCTGACAGTTCAAGATTTACCAAATAACGCCACAAATTGTTTCAAGCCCAACTAAATTTTACTGGCCTAGCAACTCAATGTGAGCAGGTACAAAAATCTCCTGACAAAGCATCATTGACTCCTAAAGAATCTGTGCTAAACACCTGATGTGTGTATCTGAAAATGCATTCTCTTAGTCACTGGAAGGTTCAGAATCCTGCCTGTCTGAAGATAGGCAAACCTGCAATAGCTCATACTGGCAAGATCACCTTATGAAGTAAATTCCTGGCAGACCCAATATCATATAGCTTGGAGATACCGGCAAACAGAGCTAATTAATTCTTGCAAGAATTGGTAAACATACTGTTTTGTCCTTGAAAGAGATGGAGTAGAATTGGCAGAAGTTGTCAGAAGTGTTGCTCTTCTAGGAAAATCATT
Source organism: Horornis vulcanius (assembly GCA_013401035.1). NCBI lineage: Eukaryota > Metazoa > Chordata > Aves > Passeriformes > Scotocercidae > Horornis > Horornis vulcanius. Next base: position 2,756 of record VZUA01021588.1, on the reverse strand, counting down.
GATGGACCCGGCTGTGAGGGAGAAAAGTTCTTATAGATGCGCCATGTGTAGATTGCATCTCAGACTTATTTGTGACATGTTTACATAATTAGAACTGTTTTCTCCCACAGCTTTCTCTGTTTCCACCAAAGCAAACATGAAAGGAGCTGTACTCTACAAATACTGGCAGTACAGAAGAGCTTTCTGGTTAATTATAGATTTGTAAGAAAACACTGGTTTAGAGGAATGAATTCCTGATAGGATAATCATCTGGGATCGAGTCATTGGCATGATAAAGTTTATTGATTGTTAGCAATCTGAGCATATGGCAGTAAATTTCTGGTTAGACAAACGTTCATTTCCTGGCAAGTATATTGAACTGCATTATGGGCAAGGCAAAATGGAGTTACTCCTCACAGGAGAATCTAACAGCAAATAACTTCTGATAAATCTGTGTGAGAAAATCAGCATTGCTGGTATTGCAGGAAATGACAGAGTACATCACAAGGATAGGGCCTCTTCTGCTTTTAGCCTATTAGGAAGTAAGGAAAGCCTTTTTGTGGACAAAAGCTCCAGATTAGCGACATACTTAATGTTTTCTAAAAAGCACATCCAGAATTTCCTTCAGGAGTAATAGGCAAACAGATCCAGTTAAATGTTCAAAGTCTTTATCAAATGAGCTCCAGTGACTCCATGGAGGGTCCTGGGCCACAGTGTGAGACAGCTCTGCAGCCTGAGGCCACTCCTGTCTCATCCTCTCTTGTTCAGCTTTCTGCTCTTGCCATCCCATTCCCCTTTCTGCCCTCTGATCCATCCCAGCAGCAACGAGGATGCAGAGCCACAGAAATGTCTCAGTGCTGAAAAACACTTTTGTTCCCTAGGAGGGGAAAACCACTTGGGAGGTGCAGGAATGGGAGGTCTGTTCTCTGTGCATTCAACTCCAGCAATTTTCAGGTTGCTAGCAAGGAAGATTTAAACACATGTAACTCTTGACATCATATGACCAGTCAAAACCAGTTTTACTGATCAACCTAGACATAAATAAAAGGCATGGTGACAAGCACTGGTAGGAAATTGTCCTGTCAGGAAAATGTCATGGTGGTGTTTTGTCATCTGTGAAGTAGCAAAAGCTTTTTACGTAGTAACTGTGTTCTGCTCAGATTCCAGAATTATGTAAATCCGTTCAGGACAGCAGATCTGCTTTGTGTCTGTACCAGGGCCACGGAGAGTTGAATTTGGCTGTGTGTAGTATGTGCTTTTAGTTACAATTCTCTTATTTTGAAATGATGTGTTAAGCTAAAAAAAAGCCTTTATTAAATTCTTTCCTTAATCTGTTATGTAGAAGGTTAGAATAACAAGCTGACAAACCACAAGTCTGTGGTCTTGGGAGCTCTCCCAGAGGAAACCAATGCCAGTAGAGTGATTTTTCATTGTTTTAATAGAGATTTGGAGTATTTATCTGGGTGAATTTAGGACTCTATGCTCATAAATTTCCACAAAGAGCAGTTAGTGAAGGGGAAAATTTAATTGGGGGGCACTCCAAGTCTCTTGTTAGGAAGAAGGTGGTATTTATCAAGAGCTCCAGGGGTAACCTGGTGGAACAGGGTGCTGCAGTTCACTGTCACTCCAGCTGCCACTTCATACTTATGTGATAAAACCTATCAAAATAAAATATATTACACTGACTATTTATTGACATGGAAACAGTGCATGGTGAAATGCATTTATTTATGTTTGTAGCTGAAAGGAAGATTATTGGTTTTGAGAAGGACAGGAAAAAGAATGCTCTCAAGAGAGCTACTGCTATGCAGCCTTTGGGAAGTGTGGTAGTTTGGGGCTCTTCAGCTGGGTGTAGTTACGTCCTTCTCTTGTTCCCTGACTTCTCTTAACATGCTATTACTAGATAGGGTTAGTATAAAAACAGTTGAGGTATTTGTAATGTGAGGATCTTCTTTCTTTTTTTTTTTTTTTTTTTTNTTTTTTTTTTTTTTTTTTTTTTACGAATGCCAGATGCTTAGACTTTTAATGTTGGTGTTTATTTTTTTACTAATTTTAGAAAATCTTCTGAGAACATAAGCATGTTATGTACCTGTGTGCTTTAGAGCAGAGACCTGAAGCATGATGAGGTGATGTCTGTGTAAGGGCACAGTTTATCCCCTGTACTGTCTCCTGAAAGAGACTCAGCTCCGTGGAGGGTGATTTAAAGGTCCTTCAGATTCCTGGGCTGGGGGCTAGCGGAAGGAAGCCACAGCTAATCAGCTCCATCTCCTGTTGCTGTGTGCTCCACCATCTGCTCTGAGTGTTTATGAGCCTCACGTTGTCCAAGAAAAAATTACACACGAGGCAAAGTAAAAGCCTCCACGCTCCTGAAGCACCAGTGCAGTCTCCTCCTGTATTCCCCTGCACAAATGGGGGTTCCTGGTGTGCTCACTGTGCTCTGATCACGGTGCTGTTGCTGTCTCCCAGAGAAAAACAGTGCCAGGAGCAGTTCCCTGTGGCTTCCTGCACTGCAGCCTCCTGCTCGGTGGGGAGGATCTGCAAACTCTCAGGAAAGGAAAAGCAGCACTTAGGTTCAGACCCCCTCCAGATATTCTTTCTTGATTTGCCAAGTAATTGGAAATTTCTCTCCCTGAGATAACTGGGGTGAGGAAACTGTGTTTGTGCCTTCTTTTGAAATCTCATGGGGGGAATACTTTTTCTTCCCTTCATCAAATCAAAATACATGAGCGAACTGAATGTGCAGACGCTTTTTTCCCCACGAGGCTGAAGTGGGTGCT
>VZUA01021583.1:633-33284 GCA_013401035.1 Horornis vulcanius | reverse complement strand
GCTGACACAGGGCAGGAACCTGTTCTGAAATGCCAGACTTCGTGCGTGATCACTGGAAATCTTTTATGGAAATTACCTACCCACACAAATGTGTGAATTTGCATGTCATGTAGGCAAAACACAGCGGGCTTACTTGTACAGAAGTGCACGAGAGCTCTGTGGCAGCAGCGTGTGACTTCCCAAGGCACTGCTTGCCAGGTGCCCTGAGGCTCACTTTGCAGAGTAGGTTTGAGTTTTAGGGACAGGAAAGGTGGTCTGTGGCAGAGCAGCTCCTGATCCTTTGCCTGCTGCCTGTCTCTTGGCTGGTCAGAGGAGTGAAAGTCACAGAGTTGGGTTGCTGCAGGTGGGAACCACCAAAGGTTCTGAGAGGAGGTTGGTGTTTATCCCTCATGAGCCAACAGGCAGTGGCACTGTGAGAGGCACTGGTGGCACTGACAGGCACCCCCTCACCCAAACAGCCGTGTCTGCTTCCACTCTCTTAAAAGACTGCCAAAATGGGAACATAAACCTGCAAAACTGGATGATCTCCTTTGGGTCTAAAGGAAATGGAAATAGATGGGAAATAGGAAGAGTAGGATGCTAAGAACATCAGTAGAGTCTGGTATAATAAATTAGCAGATTACAGGCTATCAGTTCACCTGTCTAGGCTGTGCCTATGTCAAAAGCACAAACACATTTGCTCATTAAGCCCAAATCATGTTCACAATTATTTTTCAAAGCCTTTTCAGGAAAGTAACAGTAATTAACAATCTTTAAAGTTTGTGCAAGTGCCAGTCATGCTGAGGTTTCCTGTTGGAGTAGGTGTGCATACAGGCCCAGCCCTGCTCTGCATGGATGTTCCTCACAACAGGAATGCATTCCTTAAACCCACTTGGGCAAAGCACAGCACACACTCCTCCCAGAGGAGCAGGGCTGGCTCCCAGTGTGCTCCCAGAGCGCAGAGACAGTGAGGTAGGAGGCTATTTATGGCTCTGTCTGCCTCGCCAGAGTGTGCTTGAAATTCAGATGGTGCTGATGAATGGAAAAAGGAGAGAGAGAGGCTCAGATGGCCCTGGGCGAGGGGCACTGGCAATGTGGAGGTGTTCTTTGAAGAACTCTTTAGCCAGTGATGAAATGGCATCATTCAGGTGTCTCAGGGCAGGGGAGGGCAGGAGGTTGTAACACAAGACTGAGGGGTCCCATGCCATGAATTTCTTGGCTGAGGCATCCATTAACACCTGTGAAGTTACATGTCACCATTTCGCTCTATTCAGTTTAGACATAAAGGACATTACTACTCACCATGATTTAAGTAAAGTTAGGACTGTTCCCTGGGTTTGCTGACAGTCTTGACATACACCCTGTAGGAAACTGGGCTCACTTTTACTGCCTCCATTCACCCACCATCTGTAAACAGTTATTCTGTAGTGGCAATTAACCACTCGTGTTCCCTGTGATGTTGTGTCCTCTCAGTGCACGAGTATTACACATGCTGTGTGTCCTGGGACAGCTCTGAGAAACATAAATGGTGACATCCATGTGTGTGCTTTCCTTTCCCATGAGGGAGCTCTAATCCTGCTGTGCTTTCACAGCATCTGGGGTCTTGCCTGCCCCAAGGGCATGGCTCCATGGCTCCTCAGCAAGAGGAGCTGGCACTGCAAGGCACTCCCTCTCCTCTCCAAAAACACAACCAGAAAACACAGACTGCTTTCCCTGTGCATGGAGTCAGTTATCTAGTTTAATTCCAGCTGAGAAACCAGGGCAAAGAATATACATCAACACTGCACACATTCTAAATCACCACAATCAAGCTTAAATTCTTTTTATTCCTCACTGTAAACCTGTCCTGAAGTAGGTTAGTAGATCAGAGCAGATCTGCTCTATATTATTTATAGGTTTCCTTTTGGTTCTTGCTGCTTGGCTGGATGCTGCTAGAGGACTCCATGTTCCAGCAGTCTTTCTCTTTGCTGCAGCTTTAAAACTTTCTATTTTTGTCTGTAGGAATCCCATCTCCCTAGCTCCCTTCTCTGCTAAATTCAGCACACTGGCAATGCTGAAAGTCTTTCATCGCATGCTGTGCCAAGATCTGACTATGGCAAAAAGTGCTGCACTCTTCTGCTTGTATGTGAGCACAGGTAGCACAGGCAGTGCCCAGCACTGGCACAGCTGCTCCCTGCTGTGCTCCTGAGGCCAGTGTTCTTCAGGGGATGTCTTCAGGGAAAGCTGCTGCCCGGTGTGAGGAGGATGCTTTGGCTGGGATATTCCTGCCCGAGTGTGGTTGCCCCTCTGAGCCAGATAACCTTATGTTCAGGAGCATTTGCAGCAAAAGCAATCCTTGTCTTTGGCTGTGAGATTATTCAGCTCAGGCAGCAGCCCAGCACAGGGCTGCTGTCCCACAGCCTGAGGCAGGAGCCCTCAGCATTTTTACCAACTCTCGTAATTCAAACCCACTGAGAAAGTGAAGAGACTCCACACATCAGCTGAATGTGATAGGCAGGGTAGGGCTGCATAATTTACAGACCTGCATTTCTTTTTGATGAGATTTTTGAGTCTAAAAGCTCTGGGAAGGGAGTGCTATTTTTTATTGCATCTCTGAACTCAAATTATGTCAGATTCTGTGGGCACAGTCTGTGCTTGTTAAACCCAGTGCAGCCTCAGATTGCTCTGGCTCATGAGCCCTGCTGGTCCTGCTCCATGCAGGGGTAAACCTGCTCCTTGCAGAGCTGCACCAAGCACTCCCAAGGATTAGTTCCTCCATATCCAGAGGGAGCACAGGCATTCACAGCATGCCAGGGATTATACCACATCACCAGGTGCTGGTCCTGCTCGGCTGCAGGATGTCTGGGTGGCCAGGGGCCAGTTGCTCCCTGCTGTATACAGAATCACAGGATCCAACTGTGTGCTTTTAAATGATTTGGCTGGGATTGCCCCTGTGCTTGGTATCTCTCTGTCCCAGGCACCTTTTCCTTGTATTGATCCTCCTGGACCTCGGTCTGTGACAGCTTCTTGGAGCAGCCACCAGCACCTTCCTTACTGCTGCTTGGTGGCCCGTGGCTGGTGCAGCAGTGTGACACTCATCACATGCTCTGAAAGGATGGAAATTCAGGCTCACACTCTGCTCCATGTTCTGCATGTCATTGTGTGGCAGGTGCAGGTACACTTGTTGCTTTGAGTAAACAGCAGCACATCATGCCAAGAAGTTCTGGTCTCACTGCAAAGGTGGGTGCCTGGTGATTGGAGTACTGGAGGCAGAGGCTTTTGGAACAAGGGCTCCCATTTTGAGCCGATTATTCTGAGTGAATCATTGCAGGCAGTCCTGACTGAGGTCAGAGAGGCTGATATTGCCAGCTGCACTGATTTGTAAGGATTTGGGAGACATACTGATATTTTCTGGAGATAAACCACTAGAAATAGGGAAAATGTTATAAAACTGTGGCCCAAGTTCTTGTTCCCTTATCTCTGTGTGAGTGTTGTCAAGAGTTTAAAATATATGTGTGATAAAGCCCTTCCTGGAGCAGTTGCAGTGATGGTGTGTCCTGAAAAGCATCTCCCTCTTTGTCAGGAGTGGGAAGCCAGAAAAGCCATGCCACTGGTTTGGGAATGTCACTGGGATTGGTCAGACTGGTGCTGGAGCACAGGGTGCTCTGGATAATGAGCCAGCAAGAATCAAAACCTTTTATAATGTCTATTCTTAAGGGATCTGGGAAATGGGGACAAAATAGGAAAGCTGTTTCTGAGTCCTGCAGGCACCTGGGGGGTGGTTTGGATATCATTAGAGGGAGTCATGAGTTCTCAGTGTTTCTCTTAATATGGAACCGAGGTCAAGAGCAAAATTTTGATATAAAAATAAAGAACAAAGGGATTGGATAAAACCAAGTGCATCCTAATCCTGTGTCACAGCCCTGTCCAAGATGCTGTGGGTGGTGCTGGATGGTCCCATTCAACAGGGGCTGGATGGGGAGAGATGACTTCTGGAAAGGTCCTGCTTAAAGAAAAGGTAGATATTAACAGATTAGGAAAAGACAAATGGCAGTGTTGTACAAATACTGTGTCAGATGAGGAATTGTTCGCAAAATTGTAGATAAGACAGTTCTGTCCTTTTATCTGGTAATACTGAATAAGAGGACAATGAATTTTGCTAAAGAGCAACACAAGTTAAATCTGATTTAGGGAAAGGAAATCCAGTGACACTGCTGCAAGATCTTATTCCCTTCTCGAGTGTGGTAAACTCAAAAAAGGAATGAAAATGTGTGGATGGTGAGAGAATCCAGGGAAATAACAAGCAACCTTGTTAGGGGGACTGCCAGAAGGGACTTCAAAACTTGGACCTTTCTGGGACTGCCTGCACTTCTGGGGCCTTTCACAGCTTTTTATCTGTGTTTTACTGTGTGACCTTCTTCCCTCCCATGCTATAATGCTTTTTTGGCTCCATGGATGAATTTCCTTCCTGTCTCAGGTCTAACCTGCTGCCACCCATCATTCCTACTTTGCCTGAAATTCAGCTGTCAGGGCCCATGGCAGGCATGACGTGGATGTGTGGAGGAGGAGCCCTGGTGGGACAGAGGGGGTTTGCTCTGAAGGGCAGGCACTGTGCTCCCCACACAGCCTGCCAGTCCTCTCCAATTAGAGTGATCATTTTCCATGCAAGGCCGGGGCATCCATGGAGACCTAACTGAGCTCCCTGCCGTGAGCCCTGCAAAGATAATTCAAGTCAGCAGCTGAAGATTCATCAGCAGTGCTGCAATCCTTGCAGTGGTGCTGAGCAGACAGTGGTGCTGGACCCCCGTGTAGGGTGGGACCCCTGCACTGTCCCATCCTTGGTGGCACAGGGGTCTGCTCTGTGCTGGGGGTGTCCTGGATTGTCCTCCCTCTGCTCTTCACATCTGTCCTGTTAACAAACTGCATCCCTCATCATCAAGATATTTTCCATAGGCCCTCTAGTGATCGCATGAGCAGTATCAGAAGTCATTAATTCTGAAATGTGGGCTCCAGGGGACACTTTGGGCAAGTTCAGCTGGCAAATAAACCTTTAAACCTTTTCTTGTCAGTGCTTCCCCTGTCAGGCAGGTGCTGAGCTGTCATTCACCAGCCTACAGCTCTCCTCAACAAGCAGCTGCAGCATGCCTCCTCTGCATGTCCTGGTGAAGCCAAAAGGGCAGAAAATTCCCCAAGCCCCCCAGCAAAACTCTTTTTTTCCCCCAAGATAAGTATTTCTTCAAAGGACTGTGGCAAGGTGGCTTTCATTTATAGTCTTCTAAACAAAAATCGTTAACAGCTGATGTGTTATGTGAGCAGTGGGGTTTTGTGGGGTTTTTTAGATTTATTTCCACTGATGCATTCTCTAAGGTCTTTCTAATGTAATTTGGGATTATTAGTGACTTCCAAGGTGTCAAAGGGTTCAAACTGCTCGGTTGAGTGTATTATTCTGAGCAGCAGTTGGAGAAGGGCTTTCCAATCTGATGACTTTTGCTTATCAAGCAGGGAGGCAATACCTAATATTCAGTGAAAAGCCTAAATTTGGTCTATGGAAAGGAATGAGTTATTTCTGAAGTGCTTCAGTGCTGAGACACATCTAAATCAAGTTATTGGACAAGGGGTGGTTCTGTGCCATGGGGCAAGCAGCTTCCTGTGAACACTAACTGCATGTGATGCCTGAGCTGAATACCCTTCAGAGCTGCTTAACAGCTTCTCTTTTCCATTTTGGTGATATCTTTCTAAATTATACATTAAACTTATCAGGCTGAGTAATGCATCACAGCTTCCCTGTGTCAGACTTAATGTTCCTTACTCAGCTGCAGCTTTGTGTTTGCCTTTCCCTTCCGTTTATCATCAGGCAAACCCCAGGTCCTCCTCTCCAGGAGATGCTCTGCAGGAGCCAGGTACTGGGGGCTGCCCCATCCCAGGGCAAGGCTGGCTCATTGAGAGCACAACCTGCCATGCTGCAAAAGGGTCCTGGAAAATGCTGAGTCCATGGAACTCGTGCTGCTGGCCTGTGGGATGTGGGTTCTTTGCTGTAGGTGGGGATTTGTGTTTGTGAATAAATTAAAATAACCCAAGGAATCAGAGGAAGCTGCACATGGGGACGATGGTCACAGCGGTGTGGTGGCATTGGAGGTTGTGGGTGACAAGGGACTGACACTGTGGCTGTTGGGATTTTAGGTACTACAGGAAAAGGAGTAATTTGCTACTCTTCCTTGCCAATATGTCTGAAGACAGATAGTATTTGGTTAAGTGCAGCTCTAAAATGGAAATCCAAGCAATTTTCTTTCAGTGGCTTCTCAGATCATTGCACAGTAAGATGCAGCTAAGGAGAAAGGCATGTCTCTTGGTTTTAAGTGCTCTGTGTTAATGCTCGTGTCTTCTGCAAAATTACCAGGCTTTGTTGCTGTAATTCTGTGCAAGGAGGAATTTCTAATTTTAGGGTTTTTTTTTTTCCTTGTGTTGTGGGTCCTTTTATATTTCTTCTGTTGGCTATTAATACCTCACTCCCAGGAGATGGACTGAGTTCCTTCTGTTTCCTCCCTGTCTCTCCCTTAGTATCAACCCCCTGTTTGAACCCAGGGTCCTTTGGCCATGTCAGGCCCTTCAGTGTGCAGGTGCTGTGCAGGACTGCTGCTCTTAGAAGCAGTCCTTTTTTATTGTTCTGTTTCATTTTATTCTGATGTATATATAAATAATTGGATGCCTTTAGTAGGCTGCAACTATACTCCTGGGTCATATATCCACCAGTTTTCTGCTTTTTTTTCCCTCAGAAGTCAGGAAGCAGCTGTGGGAATCAGTGCTGCTCTTTTAATAAATGCAGTTACTCCAACGCCTGTAGCACCTGAGCAGGTTTTTCTGAACAGCACAGCTTTTTCTATTTGTAACACACTTTCACCTTATTATGTTTACATTCTATAGCAAAACAATGTATGTTTTCAGCAGAATTAATCAGTATAATTATATGTTATTTCCAGTGTCAGGTTCAGCCGTGATTCAGGGTGGTGATTAGCCCTCTCAGCAGCAATGGGGATGGAGAGCTAATCTGTGCTGAAAACTCTGATTTTGAAAGATGCCGTTTATAGTCTACTTATAAATTGAATATTTCCTCTGAACGCCCCTAACCAATTTGAATAGAAATGTATTTATACCTGATGGCAGTGCACTGTGTTTGTTTTAGACTGCAGCTTTGCTGCTGCAGAGGCTGCTGTTACTCAGACAGACAGGGCCTGAGTCTTTTTTAACAGGACCTCTGCTCCTTTGCATTTGCCTGAAGTTATACTAAATGAACTGCAATTGTTTAAATCTGTATAGTCTTCATCTTCTCCGATCCCTAAAAAAAAAACAAACAATGAAGTCCTTGAATATTCTGTAATACTGTTTTTGGATAGTGCAGCAAGAGCTTCTACATGAGCTATGTGTGGCTTGTGGTGTGTCCCTCCACACAGAAAACTCCTTGACCCCTTATAAAATTCATGAGGAAGGTTCAAGGTTCATTGCAAAAATGGAAGAGTTGTTGATTTCTTATTTTCTATAATTTCAGCCTCTCAGAATAGGGAGCATTTTACAGACACAAAGCATCAAGTGAGCTTTCATTTGCTGTTTCAGTCTTTTAGAAAGTACAATTATACAGGAAGGAAATTCCTGCACTGCAAAAAAGTTCAGATCAATTAAAACAATTTACTTTGTTGCTAACGATTCCAGACCATTGTAATTTATTGGTAAATAAGTGCCTTCAAAAGCATGTTCATTCAATGAGTACACAGAGGAAATGTTAACAGGTTCTTGGGTAAATTAGGTCTTGGTTTGGTCACAGACTCTCCCTGCAAACCTTTCTGTGCAGGTTTGCCACACAGCCTGAGGAATCCCAGCTGTTAGAGGAAAGTACAGTTTCTGATGGGTTTTCAGCATTCAGAGAAATGCAGGTAATGGGAGGTGGCATGGGCTGGCACAGCCAGAGTGGGCAACCAGTGTTAACAAGGTGAGGTGCTTCCCTTTGTGTGTGTTGCAGACCACTGGGTTCGTGCTGATGCTCAGCAGAGGTGAGATGATGAACAGCAATTACTGGCAGTTTTTATATTGGCCACAAATGTATATTGCAGAACCTTTTGAAAGTTCTTTCAATATAGAGCTTTTTTTAGCAGAACTTAACAGTGTTAAAAAACAGGAGTTGGTGCTGTTTTTGTCAGGGTCTCACTTATCCTGTGGACAAGTTTGCTGCAGCTTCAATTTGCCTGCTTGGAAAATTGGCTGTCACATGCCAGGGACAGCCAGATCTGTCAAGCTCCACACAGTTTTCCTTTATTAGCTCTATTGGGTTTATTGCTTTTCGTATGCTCTGAGGGATGATGGTTGTTTAGTGACAAGAACCTGAAAAATCATTCAAGTTGACAATGCTTTTTAGATTTCATTTTTTCCTTGTGTCTCTATCTATAAAACAGAATGACTTGAGGACACGGTTAACATTGTGGGGAGTTTGCTCTATTGCTGGGAACGTGCCTTCAAGCTCTGGGCTCTGCTGTTGTTACATCCCCACATCAACCAAACTGCAGTAGTGGGCATTTTACTTGTCCTGCTGCAGCTTCTGGTGTGGCAGGGACGGGCTTTGGTTTTCAGCAGACAGGCTCTAATCTCCTTAGGCGTGATGGTCGCTCCAGTCATTTCCAAACTGAGTGCAAGTTGGGATTTTTGTGACGTTTTCCAGGCTCTTGCAGTACTGAGCCAGCTGAAACGTTTCTGACACAACACCAAAACATCAGGAAACCCGGAGAAGAGAGCATTCCAAATAGTGGTGATGGAGATCTCCTCTGGCACGGGTGTTTCTGCCTAAAGAGGGGGATGCTGCATTCCTCAGAGAGTGCTCAGAGCACAGAGTCAAAAGGAGGCTCTGCAGGGAATCCCTGCGTTCCCCCACACTGGTTTTGTTGCCTGTCATCTCATTACACATTCCTTTACAGGTTCTTTAGTGCTCCCTGGTATGGCAGGGAGGCAGCACATACCATGTGAGGTACCTGTTCCTCAGGGGGGCCCAGCAGGACATGGTCTCCCTTGTGCTTTCACATCACAGCATCTCCAGCACACTGGGAAGGGCAGTCCCAGGGTTTGGGAATAGCATCATCAGCTGTTGCATGTGTAATGAGAACAGAATCCCCTCGCTGTTCTCTGCTCCATCTCTCGCTGTGAACACGTAGTGGAGGAAGGGTGGAGGTGCTGTAACCACTTCACAGGGGCACTGGTGGTCCTGGCAGACACAGGGAGAGGGTCCAGCCCTGCACAGGGCACCTGCATTTCTGGTGTGTGTCCTGTGAGTGAGGAGGGATAACATGGGGAATCCTGTGACTCGAATTCCTGCCATAGCCGATGTTTCCTCGCTCTCTGCAGCTGTGGCAGGTGACGGAAATGCCTCTGATGGCAATAGAAATGTTCCTGATGAAGAGGAGAAGGCAGCTGCAGCTCTTGTGTCTGTGCCAAGATGAAAATCTTCATCATTGAGTGGTTTGCAAAGGCACAACTGCAGTCACCTCAAATCGTGCTGTTGCTGAGTGAGCACCAGCTCTCCATTCCAGCAGTATCATAGAGAAAATGATCTGTGGCTGGATGAGTGAAGTCACTTGTCTCTAACAACAAATAGGAGCCATCTGGGCAGGGTCTCTGACTCAAACAGGCAGTCTTTGCTGGTAGAAAAAAAGGCAGAAAACCTATGTGGGATACATACAAAGGCTAAAATGGGGGTGGGCCTGTAAGACTCACAATATTCTGCTCAAAAACAGCCCTAGCAGCAGTCATGGGTGGCACACTTAACAACAGACCCTCAAATCAGTTCTCATGCTGGTGAAGTTCAGATCTGAGAGGTCCAAGCTGAAGAACAAAAACTGGTCTGTCCTTTATTTGAAGGACAGTGAGACAAGGGTCTCCATTCCTCTTCCATGTTCTGTGCAGACAGGGCAAAAAGGAAAAAGCAGTAAATTAGAAAATGCACAGAGCACTCTTGAGCCTGGATAGTGCAGAGTATTGCTGTTTCTGGGGTTTCAAGGACTCTTGTCAAAAGCTGTTCATTCCTCAGCGTTACCTCTCTCTTAGATGCTTCTTCAGATGCATTGATGCCTAAGCTCAAAACCCCCTTTGATCTGTGCTTACTTTGCTGAGCATTTACCAACTTAAAAGTGCCCGTGTTAAACTTTAATATTCCCGTGTCTGGCACTGGATGTTCCAACTACTGCTGCTTTTTTGGGATGTCTCAGAAGATAGCAGTGTATGTAGCTGGGTCAAGCAGCTGATGGGTGAAATGAGCAGTGACTGGCTGCGTGTAATAGTCTGCATCTGTTACTGAAATTCAGAAGCTTTTCTGCCTTTTTGTATTTTGTAAGGCATACCAATGTCATAGGCGTTGTATGTTCTTTTCTCTTGCTGATGTGAATGTACACCACAGGCAGCAGCACTTAGTGTATAAAATATCTCAGCTTCCTAGTCACATTTGGCAAGTAGATTAAAAAAAAAAAGGGGGAGGGAATTTCTGCATGTAATGGCAACTGCATTGCTATTTGTTGTATTCTTCACAAGGCATTGCCAAAACTTCATTCTTTTTCTTGAAGCATACTGTGAAATAAAAAGATGAGGGAGACTCTCCAGGAGAGATGCAGCCATGGAGCTACCAAAGAAATTGATAACTCTCGTGTGCCACATCTCCAAATGCTCACCTGATAAATTTACGCTCACTACTTAAAAATCTAATTGGATGAAGTGTTGGCATCTGTCATCAGCTCAGCCTTGAGCCCAAGGGCTAAACAAAGCTCACCTTTCTCTGCTTAAATAACACAGATTTGGAGGTTATCAGGGCACTGTCGTGTGCTGGGAGATTGCCAGGCTGCTCCTGTGCAGCGAATTTGAGACTGATGGATCAGGCTGAAGGGCAGTTTGCTTTGCTGTAGCTGGGCTGTAGCAACTGCTGCTCATCCCTGAAAACATCTCCCTTAGCAGCCAGGTCGCTTGCTCTGACTTGGCAGTTTGAGGCAGCATGGGCTCACTGTCCAATTTACCATTCTTTGCTCTTATTTTGTGACAGAGAGACCTGATTTGGGGCAAAAAGGAGGCAAGAAGGAATGTGTGCCCCTCCCTTGGATTCAGAGTTGTGCTTGCTCTGACATAGTGAAACAGAGAAACCAAATCCATTTGTCAGATCTCCCCAGGAGAATGCCTACATGGCCAGAAAGGAGTCAGAGTCCTTGGAAGGTCTGATAAGGAGATAATTCCACTCTTACCAGCAGGTCAGAGAAGCCCCTCTGAGCTGCACAGCAGCACTGTTGGGGGTCACATTTCCTTTTAAGATCCCAAGGCATCCCCATGGGAGTCTCAAAGTGTATGTGGAGGAGGTCCAGAGAGCTGGGCTGTCCCAGCCTAGAGCAGGAGTGCTGAGATGAAAATCCCTGTTTGTTAATCCTGCTGTATGCAGGAGACTTCTGAGTGGTAGTAAAGAAGAAAGAAGGTTGTCTAGTAATCTTTTTCTTGCATTTCAGAAGAAATTCAAGTCCGATACACCTTTTTTTTTTGCTTTAGGATTTGATGTTTCCAGTTTGAAGTGCTGCCTCAGTTCCCAGCTGGCTGCTGTGGATCCCTTTCAGGACACCATGGCTAATGAGTCACAGGCAGCAGCTGCAGGGAGAATGGAGGGAGGCTTGTCCTTGGCATGGCACTTTGGGGTGGCCCTGGTATCTGCCCCATCTCCACAGCCCCTTGTTGCTTTGCTTTAATGCATCTTTTGTTTGGACCCTCCACTTTGTGAACCCTAAAATGCCATACAGAAGTAAAATTGGACTCCAAAAGGAGAACCTTGGATTCCCCAGCACCAGCATTACTCCTGTCTGGAAGGGTTATCCAGGCACAACAAAACCTTCAGTGAATAACCTGTGTGCTCTGTAGCAGTGTCATAAGGGTTTTGCCATAGGAACAAACGTGTTGCAAGACTATCAAAGGCAACATTATGAAAGTGTTTTGAAGGTTACTGATGTTATTCCTCCGGGAATCGTATTACCAGTCACTGATATCAAAAGTAACAAATTTAAAGAAGCTATAAATGATAGAGCCCTCAGAGCAAGAGCAAAGAATAGAAATAAAAAGGACTTGTTGGCTTACCACATACTGTATAGGCTGCATGGAACATTAAATAGCATTTATCTGCTGTTCCTTCAGGCAGGCATCAGGTTCACACGTGCCTCCTTTCCAGGCATCTGGAGCCCCTTGCCCTTGCCCTGTGTCTGTGCAGGTGTGAGGAAAGGGGTCAAGGCTGGTGTGAGCACTGTGAGCACAGCTCCAGGCCCTGGGATGCTGCTGGAGCTGCTGTCACCTTCCTTCAGAGAGCTCCCTTCCTGGTGGGCAGGTGGAATGTGTGGGGCTGGGAGTCTGTGGCACCCTGTGAAGTGCTGAGCTGCTGCTCTGCTGCCTTGTGCCAACTCTTGGACACATCCTTCGTCCATTGTGCTGCTCCTGTGGGGAGTGTACACGAGGTGTGAGGGGCAATCCTCTTCCAAATGATTTTAAATTATTTTTATATGTACAAAAGTTGTTTGGAGCTTGGTGAAGCTTTAGGAGCAGTGCTGAAGGACAGCATGTCTCTGTAGGGAAAGCTTATCACAAGCTCTCAGTACATTCTCCTGGGATTTTCTTGTTTGGTATTTGGAAATGTCAGCTTTCTATTACTTGGTCCACCTACAACAATACCAATTAAAAAAGTAAGAAATGATGCATCTGCAGGTGCCCGTAGAACTGGTCTTAATTCACAGAAATGCATTAATATTTAACAGATAATAGTGTTATTGAGGCAAACTAGGCCATCAGCTTGAGAGAAAAACCATCTTCATTCCAACTAGAATTGGAAGCACCGCATTCTGTTGATAGAAGCTTTGAAAGCACTTGGTGAATGTCAGTGGAGCTTTGAAATTAAAATTTCTTCTTATTTCAGACCAACTATTATTGTATCTCTGGCTTGGGTGAGCTGGGAAAGGGCAGAAGCCACTTGGGGCATGATTTATAATGCTGGCATTTCTGGCCGGTGATGGGGTTGGAAGTGTTCTGAGCTGAGCAGTGCCTGAGCTCGTTTGAAATGCAATGACAGAATTCCCATGTAAAGGTTGCAATAAAAACAGAAAGAGGGAGAAGAGATTCTGTACTTCAGAATGAAAAAAAAAAAATAAAGAGTCCTCACAAATGTCAGCTGAGGGATCTCTGGCTCACACTTGTGGGGAAAAATAGTCCAAATGCAGTAGCAAATCTTTACAGAGCAGCAGCCTGCAAAGAGAGCAGCACTGTTACAGCATATGCAGTATCTCAATATTTACATTTGTGTCTGTGATTTGTTGGGACTTTGCCCGTGTGTTCATGGGCAGCATAACATGATTTCAAAGTATTCATGCAGCTGCAGGGCAGAACTCTACTCCACATCTGCCGTTTTGGTAGCTGGGAGGTTCCTCACTGGTGCTTTATTGGCAATCAAGCCTTTGCCTTGTGTTAACCCTATAAAGAGCCATATTTTGCTGTTAAATCAAGTAATCCTGATGTTCAAATTGAGCTGTAACAGCAAATTTTTTGAGATGTTTAGAAAATGAAAAGCACGATTCAGGTGTAGGACACTGAAACACCATGTGGCTTTGATGTTCTCTGCACTACTTTCCTTGCAGAAGAAATTCTGCTGTTCTGGAAATGGTTGCAATGCACAGGTTTAACATAGGAAAACATAGAGGCACTGTGTGACTCTTCAAAGGTGGAGAGCTGGAGTAGCAGAATATACTCCCTATAGCAAGAGATGTGTGTGCTATAATAAGCCTCATTTGTCAGGAAGAGTATCTCAGAGGAGTTCAAACCCAAAGAAACCTTTGCTTTGCCCTCAGCGCTATTGTTTGAAAATCCTCAAGGCTTTTGCAGAATGAATTGTAAAACTGCAGAGAGCAAGTGACAGGGAGGAGGAGGAGATGCCTTGGTGATTTCCATGGCAAATCTGTCTCCCTGTAGAGGCAGTCAGTGCTGCATGCAGCAGCTGGGTTAAAGGCAGCTGTTGCTGCTCTTTCACACTTTTCCTGAGCAGGATTGTTAAGAAGGAGTATCTCTGAGCAAGCTGAAGTAGGGCAGGTTGCTTTCTCTAAGTTTCCTCTGCATGCTTTAATCATGGTTGTGTTTTTCTACAAGCAATGGCATAGCTGTAGAAGGCTATTAACTGAGTCAGACAGCTGCCCTGGCACCTCCTCTGACTGACAGCTCAAAGCTATGAAAGTCTCAGGCTGGTCTTTCAAGAATCCAGACAGTAAAAAACCATGGGTTTGAAAAAGAGCCTTGCTCTGTGGGTGGCAGCCTGGAGCTCACTGTGTTCTCAGAGAAAACCCTTTGGAGACGTGGGTGGGAGCCAGGCTATGCTGCCATTGATGTCCTGCATGCTGGGCTGTACCAACACCACAGGTGCTCAGATGCCACAGACTCAGGTGTCCTCAGACCTTCCCATAAACCACTGTCATGGTCTCTGGGGCAATAAGCAGGACAGGAGACTCCTCTGCTGCATCTCCATCTCTGGGACCTCTGTGTCAGCAGCAAAGCTTCCTGCATGTTCCTAGATAAACAAATGCAGTCCCAGCTCGTGGCAGAATTATCTTGTCCCTGTCAGCTGCCTGTGGAAGTTAAAGCTTCCAGCTGGGAGAGGTGACACAGATGAAAAGAAATTTCCATTGTCCAGAAGAATAATACCTGTGTGAGAAAGAAAAGTGTCTTTTGTTTTATTTTGCTGCCTGTTTCTGGTCGTGTAGCATCATCTTCTTGTTACACCTTTTGCTAGCACTAGAGGTATTGCTATGAAAGATAAAAAAAAACTCAGAAATCAATTTCTTTTGGAACTTGGGAGGCCAGGAATTACTGCATGTTATTTCTCTGTGTCTTTCAAAGTGTACATTAAGTAAACATGATCCTCAGGAGTATTTAGAGGCAGCTCTTTCCATATAAAATTTCCTAAAATGTATCACATTTGATGATGTATTAGTGAGTGCTTGGTATTTGTTCTATATTAAGACTCTCTTTGCTATTCACACTACTTAAATGCTGCCTGCTCTGTGTGCTGTGCCCTTACCAAGGTATTGAAGAGGAACTGAGGAACACATTATAAAGTACACAGCCAAATGAAATCTTGATTCTCCTTAAAACAATTGCAGGAAATCTCATAATATCAAAATAATTTTTTGCTTTCTGCATCTTTCAATATTTGCAGTATGTGAAACTGTATTGTACTGCAGCCACTCTCTTAAATTCTTGAACTTAACAAACAAAAATATCAAAGGAATTTGGGCTGAAAAACTGGGAAAATGACTCTGTGCTGGAGTTGTGGGCTGGCTGACTTTTCAAGACAAGCATTGTGTCCACAGGGTATAAATCTTGAGCCCCCAGCCATGGCTGGGATGTGGTGATGGTGGGGATGGCTGCCACCCCAGAGGGGACCCAAAGCTCCTGTAGCCAGGCAAGGACAGTGACAACTGGCACGAGTTCCTGAGCGAGTGTGTGTCAGGAACACATATCCTGTTAAATCAGGATGCTGATTTAACTGCAATTAAAACCACACATGCACCAACGTCTCTCTGCCTGGCTAACTCCAAGCATCTTCTCTTCCTGAGGAAGCTTTTGAAGGGCCAGAAGTTCCAGCAGCTCTTTTGTCAGCTGGAGCCATAGGGGACAAGGTTAATTCAAGGTGCAGTGCTAGCTGAAAGGATTTTCCAGCAGAAGGAGTCCTGCTCTGCAGCACAACTGCTTTTGTGTCTGGCTCTGGGGTCTCACTCTCTTCCCCGTGCTCCAGTGCTTCAGCTCGGGTGCCAGGGCCATGCTATGTCTCTGGTAATTGTCTCGTTCTCCCTAATTAAACATGCCCAGCTCTAGATAAATTAAGGCAGTGGGTTGTGCGCTCAAAGGCAGTGAATTTTTTTTTTTTTGTTTTCACAGTTAGTGTGGAAGATTAATATATTCTAAGGCATCAGCCACCAGGTTGCCTTCCATAGCATGACCTCAATTAGAAATTAGTTCAAGGATAAAGAAATTGCTGGGATTCAAACCAATAATCTTGCCCAAAGCTAGCATTTGGTCTCTGAAGAAATTCCATTACTTCAGTGTCTGTTATGTATCTGTGCCTTTTTCTTCAGGTATCTCAGCCTCTGCTCTCAAAACCTTGAAAATTCAGAGGAAACCATCCAGAAAGACACTGCTATAAATAGTAGAAGATTCTGTCATCTGTGTGTCTGGGAATAGTTTCATTCACTGGTTTGATTTTTAGATAAGAGACTGATGATACACAGGCACTCCCAGCACCTGTCCCTGAGTTACCTGTGGGTACTAAAGCATTATGTAATGGTAGCCCCTCAAAACCACAGAAACCTCTTTATATTATCCTTTTATGGGACCTCTTTATATTATCTTTTTTGGGGGGTGGTAATCTGTCAGATACTAATCCTGTCACCCCACAGCAATGAATGTGAATTATCTTCCCAGAAGGCTGAGATTGCCTTTTCAGCCTTTTGGATTGTTTGAGAAATACAAAGTAAACCCCATGAATGAATATCTGCCAGACAAGAAAAAACTTCTATAATTTTGGGAGTGGGGCACAGGAGCTGCTTGTGCATCCCACTGTCATGCTTCACTCCTCCTATTCTTCTGCTTTGTGGTGTAGCCATTAGAGCTGGAACAGGCTGGCTTCACCATGTAGGGCTTCACAGGTTTGACACAACAGAGCTGACACAGATGTCCAGTGCCAGCCAGGGCAAGTGGCTGCATTTGGGGGTAATTTCTTGGCTGAGATTAAATTCACTGATGCTCATCACCCCTGAGGATGATTTACTTCCTTTCATCCTTCCAGCAGGGAGTACATATGCAAAACTTTCAGCTCAGAGGTATTTTTCCAAAGAAAATTATCTTCAGCTGTGGTCATCGGTGATTTGGGAGCCCCTGCCAGTGAGATTTTGCCTTGAGCTGATTGCCTTGGCTGAGCAACTGAAGAGCAGCTGGAAGCTGGCCAGAAATGGCTTTTGATTTTTGCTTTTAAAAGAAAAAGAAATAGAAGAAGAGAACCGAACTAGCATGCTTTGGTAAGGCAGAGGGGTTTTGTGAATATTCTCCCTGAGAAGGGAGACTTCCCCTTGGAGGGGACTGACTCGAAGTGAAGAAGCAAAAGGTGGTTGCTGAAATGAGAGTTTCCTCTGTGACTGAGCCATCATGGAGCTTTGGAGGAACTGACCATTCCTTCACCCCAGCATTGGGCAGCCTTTTGCTGGCTGCCCATGCTCCCCCACACCTACCAGAACTGCTCCAGTTTGGTGTTTCTGCTCCTGTGACAAACGCCCACGTGGAGCAGGCTGGTGGAACAATCAGTCCCTGTTTTAGTCAGGTAATTTCCATGGTGTGTGGTGGGCAGCAGAGGAGGCTGCCAGGCTACTCCAGCCACTGGGATGGAGGGCTGCAGCACCATTATGTGCCAGTATCACTTTCTGGATAATGTGTACACTTTCACCATCACGTAGTTTTTCTCCTTCATTTTTCATGAGAACTGGCATTAGATTAATGGTTAAGCCATGGAAGAAATGTAACGCCATGCCAGTCTGATTTATTGACCACTTAGTGCTGATGAAGCTTCAAACAAGAGTCAGACAGATGTTGCAGTTGCATTTTTCTTCATCAAAACCAACGACTTTCTGTGTTTAACCACTTGTTGCACCATCTCCTGCTTACCCCTCAGCAGCAGTGGAGGGAATTCCTCTGCCACACTGAGGAGGCAGGAGAAGCCAAGGAGCCTTGTCCAGGTCAGGGACAGATGGCAGCACCTTCAACTCAGGTGTGGGGGAAGCAGAGCAACTCTGCTGAGGCTCCAAGCACTGGAATGACAGGAGGATTTGCAGCAGGAATGTTTCCAGAGCCATCTGCAGCCCATTGCAGGGCTCCTCTTGTTCCCCCTGCCACTTCAGTGAAGGGCTTCTGCCCTGGTGTGTCCACTGTCCTGACACCTTTCCTCTGTGGAAGTTACATTTGTATTTTTTCTTTCGGTCTTTTGCATTTCTCTTGCTCTCCTGGTAGGTCGTCACAAATCGTGATTCACTACCAGCTATGAGTTTTCCAAAACGTGTATTCTCTTCATTTGTGTCAAAACATTTCAATTCACCAAGTGGATTGGCATTCATGAGATTTGTCAGTCTGAGGTCAACTTTTAGATGTAGGCATAAGGAACAAACCTGTTTCATTTGTGTTTATTTCATATGCTTTTATATATAAAAAGTATAAATTTCAGTGCCAGTCCACTGCTGAGGTCCACTTGCTTTTGCTGCTGGGAAGCCCCATAATCCTGACCTGCATGGTAATCAGCACTGTCAGGCTGTGAAAAACCCAGGTTACCTGAGAGGGAGGTAGAAGCACCTGCAGAACTGCCACATCACCCAGAGCTGTGTCCTTGCTCCCTTCTTTGAAACTTCCCTGGGAGCAAGAGGTGTGTATTTACATGAAATCTCTGAAGCATATTACTTTTTATTACTTCATCATCTAGATCACTAATTATGTTAAATTAGCTGATGGAGACTATTTGGGTGTATGGGTAATCATTTTTACTATCTGAAACTCTTCTGAATTATGAACATCAAGAACTGTGATGTTTCAGACCTCCCCTTTGTAGAAGGAGAGGTTGTGATGGTTTTCTGTGTCCTCTGGCTGTCTCTGTCTGGGGCAGATGTGCCATGTGAAAAGGAAGATTTTGAACACCTCACAATGAACACAAAAGGTCCAGTTGTTTGTCCCAGAAGATTCTTGGGAACAGATGAGCCAACAATTTTCTTTGCTTTAGCGCTTCCCCAAACTGCTCTGAAATAAATTGTTAGCTGTTCCTTGCAAGGTTTCTTTGCCTTTTCCCTGTGCAGTACAACTCTTTTAGCACTGGCTACAAGAATTTGATACTGCCTTCTCACAGAAGCTTCACTGAGAATCCCCTGCTTGCAGTTCTATCCATAGAGGGAGAAATGCAAGTTCCTGCTTGCGTATTTTCCTAGCCTAAAAAAGCTTCTCCTGCAGACAGAGGGATGTATCTGGTTACCGAGGTGATGCTCAGCAGGGCTGCTCTGCTTTTCATGTTGCTGTACATGGGTACCAGTGGCCTCCTCACTGCCAGCACCTTCTTAGCCAGCCTGGAGGAGCTGGGAGACATGACCAGCCCCTGCTGTTCTTGGGGATGTGCAGGATGCTGGGGTGCACGAGAGGGTCCTGGTCACCCTGTACCCAGCAGTGCTGAGTGCCACCCTGCCCCTGCCCTGGGCTGCTCCCCGTGCAGCTCCCAGCACGCTGGGCTTCAGGGCTGTGCTCTGCCCATCAGAAATTCCCTCCACTGGTCCCTGTGGTGAAGGTGTCCGTGTCCTGCTCCAGCTCTCCCCTGGTTTTATAAGCAAGTGCTCCCATCAGCACAACCTGTGCAAGCAGATGATGGGTTGTGTTCCTGCTCCCCCTCGGAACAGGGCTCTAACAGCATTAATGAAACATTAGAGTTTTAATTACACCATTATCCTATTTATTTTTATAAATAATTCCAAAGCAGTCATTAAAGTTTGCGAACTTCGGAGTAAATGACTTAAGGGAAAGAAATCATCTCCTCAATCTTGTTATTATCTATTGAACAATCTCCCTGGGACGCTGTTGGGGAACTGGCGGAGTTGTTGCTGCTGCTGTTGTTAAGATGATTCATTTACTCGCAGGGTGGTAACACAGAGCTCAGCTCCTGCTCCAGGTGTCGGTGGGACGGCACCGCAGTGCGTCAGAGCAGGGTCCCTCCTCCCGCAGCCCCGCGGGAAGGGAGAGGGGAGCGGGATCAGCTGCGGGATCAGCCTGCAGCAGCCGGCACCTCTCTGTCCTCCTGCAGCTGTCCTGCAAAGGGCTTTTCCAGTCCCAGCCTTCTGCAGTTTGCAAACATCTTCAAAAGACAAGGAATTACAGGCTTGTCTGTAAAGAGTCCGTGTTTGGGGTGCTCTGTAATACTGTTTGTGAGCCTCCTCGGCTCTTCCCTCCTGCTTTCTGTCACTGTGTGGAGTGTGGCTGTTCCTGATACTCTCAGGTGACTTTTCTGTATATTCAAAAAAGACTGATGTGGACCAGAACTGATGGCAGCATTGTCTCAAACGAGCAAAAGGTCCCTTAAACCAAAACATGTCACCTGGTGTTTGTTGTCAGTGGTGTTCACAGGGCTATTGCAATCATTTGGTGTTGTAAGGGTTGGAAAAGAGGTCCATGCTGAGCATACCAGTGGAGCAGGAGAATTGCAAACAGAGGCCTCAGGATGAGGGATGCAATGTGCAAACTACCTTCTAAAGAACAGCTCTTACCTGAGGGAAATCCAGTACAATCTGGGGTCTGATCGTGATGCTTGCTGTCACAGTTTTAATCAGGAAGTTAAATGCAGAGTGCTGGCCCAGCAGCATAACTGTTGCTCTGCTGTCCCTGCAGAACCCAGACATTGTGTTGGTGCACTACCTGAACGTCCCGGCCATCGAGGACTGCGGGAAACCGTGCGGCCCCATCCTGTGCTCAATAAACACCGACAAGAAGGAATGGGCAAAGTGGACAAAAGAGGAACTCATCGGGCAGCTCAAACCGATGTGTGAGTATCTGGAGCTGGTTTTGCTTCTTTGCTGTTTATTTAGAGTCCAGTGTCTCTCACAGCCAACAACCATCCTGTGAAGCAGTCATTTGTCCGTCCAACTCACCTTGCATCTGCACCCACTTTCTTTCCAATATTAAACATTTTTGGGATGCATGGTATGAGAGCTGCCCAGACTGTCCCTGAAGAAGTCTCCTCTACACGCTGGGGAAAAATTGTGCCTATGTTCTAGCATGTTCTAGGGCTGTTTGTAGGCTCATTTGCAAAGAGCCTGTGCAGTACTGGCAGGTGGATTCCCCCAAGGGCGCTCCATGCTTGGGTGGTTATTGTCAGGTCACGATGGGTTGCAGTAGCTTGCAGGTGGCCCCACGGAACTGAGTGTTTTGAGTTGAGCATCATTTCCTACAGTTTTGAGCTATGCAGCCTGAGAAGGCTGCTTGGGTATGCAGAGTGATGGGGAGGTTTGCCTTCAGACAGGCAGTTCTTTGAACCCTTCTGCACCTGCCTTGATGTATAATATTTTCCTGGAATCACAGTTATATTGTATGTCTTGCCCTGGAGAGCACATTCCAGTATGCATACAAACATCTTTTTGCAATGAAAGAAAAATTAGGCATAAGGTGAGTCTGTAACCAACAGAAAATTAACTGCAAAAGCCACAATACCAAATGTGAGTTTGGTATCAGGTCTGCTTCTGTCCCTGCCCCCTGCCCCTGCCTGGATGCTGGTGTCATGCCCAGCCTCCTGTAATTGGAGGTCTCAGCCACAGAGTGCATCCTGTGTCTCTGCCATCCATGAAAGATCAGCCTCGTGCTGACTGCAGCATTGGTAATCTGAGTTTGCAGTCCTTTGTTGCACCCTGAACTGTGCAGGCCCATGTGTTCTTTTTTTCCACACAAAGCTGGAGGGCAGAGGAGGATGGAAAAAATGAGACATTTGCCCCTGGGGCTGATAAACTTAGACAGAAATCCAGAATGTTGGTATAGCTAAGACTGGACAAGTACCTTAACATTAAACAGGAAAGGAAGCAGCAGGCTGTTAAAAAATCTGCAGTGCATCAAGAAAATTATGTGAAAACTACAACGAACTCGCCGTAAATTTAATAACACTTGGCTCTTTTATGTCTCAGGAGGGAAAAGTGAAATTCTGCACAATTATTCAGAGTATATATGCATGTACACGTCTCTGTTTATGGGTACATATCCTGGGAAACACATCCTTAGAAATGTAGCTACAATAAAAGCTTTGGATTCTGATCAGACCTAGAAAACAAAGAGGACACAGATAACCGTGTTCAGGGAACACAGAGGGGAACCACTCGCCAAGCCATCAGATTTGGTTCCATTATAGGGTGTGCCATGAAATTCTGGAGCCAAGCACATTAGTTTCATCACATTTTTGCATTAATCACATTCTTTCACAGACTTCACAGTTTGATTGCCTGATGTTTCCAAATTTCTCTGCCCTAAAGCAGATTTGTCAATGGCTTAATCAAAGCATTGTGCATGGCGTCAGTGGTGCAGTGACAGTCTCACCCTTTTACCTGTTCTGTGTTGGGGTTTGTTGTGTTTTATTCCTCTGGACTTGGAAGATGTGTGGGGGTTTTGTTGATTTTTTTGTTTTCCATGAGAATTTCTCATTTAAGACAAGTTAGTGATGATTACAGCCAGGGTGTGTGTGGAGGTCCAAGGCCTCTGTACCTGCAGGTAGGTTCCCATTTCAGACCACGGATGTCATTCAGGATTAAGGGAGAGAAGCTCATACTAGTCCTGACTTTGGGGAAAGTGCTTGCACCTGGTCAGAGGTTGGTGGCAGTGTCCAGCTTTTGACTCACTCACAAGTGCTGTTTGTTTAGGTCCTACTCAGGCTGGGCTGGAGTCAGGTGTTAAAACTGTTGACCTCTGTCAGATATGAAAGCTTTTCTATCAGAATGGAGGGTAGCAGACAGTCAGTGGTGTGGCAGCCAGTGGTGTGGGAGCATGTTCTCTTGGCCATGTGTGCCTGGAGAACTAAAAGCAATGTGGCAGATGGCTGGCAGGGTGAGTGGCATCAGTCCTGGAGTCCAAGCCAGACAAATACATCAAACTGTTTTTCCTGAAATGCAGAGAGATCCTGGCTGGGATGATCAGGGAGTTTGTTTACATTTCTTGCATCCATAATTTGCTCAGCTCCCTTTTTCTTCCTCACTGCATCCTCCCAAAGTCAGTCCAGGCCTCCAGCAACTCTTCAGCAGCATCAGCTCCTGGTGCCAGCCTTGTCACACCCGTGAGCAGAGCAGGGCACTCAAGTCTGGGCACTGAGAGGTGGCTTCTGCCCAGCTCCTGAAGGAGACCTGTGAACCCAGAGAGAGCTTCTTGGCTGGCTGCAGGGGTGATATTTGCTCATTCTGTGACTGTGTTTGCAGCTTGGTGGTTATGGATTAAAAAAACACCTTTTTGGAATGGCCATAGAGCTCTGAGAGCTTTGTGGAAACAGTATTAAGTTGTTCTAACATAGCTGGTGTGTGAACTAATTAAGAGACTGAAATGAACCCATCTGAACATCCATGAAAGGTAAATGCTGCAGATGCTCTAAGGATTTGAGGTTTTCTCAACACCTCCAGCTGAGCTGAGACAATAAATAATTAATTAATCAACCTGACTTCAGCTTTCATGGCTTGGTTTTTTTGCTTTAGTTCTGATCTTTTTGCCTTCACACTGTCCATGACCTCCTGATTGCCTTCTCTGGACCATCACTGTTGGCTTGTCAGACCTCAATTTGGCAGTCCTCAAGACTGAAGCATGTGAGCTTGGAAGGCCTCATACACATTCCTGACCTCCCACAAGATGATTCCTTTCTCCTTGCAGGCTTGGAGATGAGGCCCCTTGTCTCAGAGGGGTCAGTAAGG
This sequence comes from Horornis vulcanius, assembly GCA_013401035.1. Lineage (NCBI taxonomy): Eukaryota > Metazoa > Chordata > Aves > Passeriformes > Scotocercidae > Horornis > Horornis vulcanius. Next base: position 9,807 of record VZUA01021583.1, on the reverse strand, counting down.
TCAGGGAGCCCAGGGAAGGCTGTGACACCTCCACTGATGCCAGACCTGGCATAATCCAACTGTTGGGAGCATCTCAGCTGGGTGTCTCAATCAAAAGGGTTGTTGTGTGTGTGTTGCGTTGGTATGAATGCAACTTCTGGGTACATTTGTGTAAACTGAATAGCTATAATACATGAACATTCTGCAGGAATGTTGTCCGAGGCACCTGTAAGTCATTTCAGGATGCCTGGTGTGAAGAATGAGCATCAATTTGGCGTAGCTTTCAATTCCCCCCCTTCCTTGTGCCCCATTACAGTCTTGCTTTGAGATTTCTCTGAACAGATTAGCAGATGTCCTTAGAGGCATCTGGTGGTAAAAGCAAATACAGTGGCAGAATCCATCACAGCAGAATTCTGTATATAAACTCCATATGATCAGCAAATTGTGGGCCAGCTCATGTTGAGGGTTTCTCCAAATCATCCCCTTTTGGCTCTCTCATCCTTCAGCTGGCAAAGTATGACTTACAAGCTCACAGCTGGTGCTACGTTGCAATCCTTGTTCCAGGTCCACTATAATTAAGAGCTATCTTCCTTTCAGAGGAAAAGCTTTTTGCATTTCTCTGCTGTGTAGGAACTGAGGGCTCCTGTTTGTGCCGCCTGCACGCAGCCACAGCTGGGCAAGCTGGAAGTTCCACGTGTGCCCATCAGTCAATAGGCATGGGCTGCTCTTGCCTTTTCCCAGAGTCCCTAATTCTGTGTCAGTGAAGCCATCAGCCTCGTGGAGGTGACCTCAACCTGCATCCCTGTGCTCTCATCCTGGAGAAGGCATCAAACGCCTGTAGCTCAGAACAAAACTCAAACAGCAGCAATTGGCATTAATGCAGTTTGAAGAATTGAGTTGTTGGGAGTTTCATCTTGGCTTGAATTTATATTCAATTTCAATAACTCTATTTAAGGATTGGGGTTATATTTCATCTTAAAAGATCAGTTGTACAAAAATGCTACATAGGATGATTTTTACAGTTCCCCAAGCAATTTGTCAGAGCTCTGAAGTACCCCTCAATGGAAACTGGAGCTTGCCAGCTTAGCTCAGCTGACCATGTAGAAAGCAACATGGATTCTTTAAAAAGACATAGGGTTTAGTAATGCTGACATCCAGTTTTACTGCAATAGTCTGAGTTCTTATTAAAAAGACAACACGATAGAAGGTGCTAGATAGGTTCTTGGAGGTTCTTACCCACCACTTGGACTGAGTACCCCTGTTCACACTGTCTGCATGCCCAGCGACAGCCTCCTGTTCGTCAGCCACCTGCTCATCTTCTCATCTTCCCCAACCATCGCTACTGCAGGTGTGCAGCTTTAAAAAGGAGTCCCATGCAAGAATACACTTTCCTTCTCTCCCTCTGAGGTCTGCAATGGCCTTTATGTCCCCAGAGGAAGCTTGATGCTGTGCCTAAATGGGCCACTCTGTAGGGAAATAGTTTCCCTTTTGGTGTTTTACCTACTATAGACAGCCCCACTTTGCCAAAAGGACAAAATTAGGAACTGTGTTTCAGCTGGTGCCTTTCAAGCTGTGTTTAGAGACACCAAAGGTCAATAATCCCACAGAGTGCTGACAGCAGTCCAGCAGGAACCCACCATTATCAATAATGGAAACTAATTTGAGGAAACCTAAACCAAATAGTTTGCTCACCCCCTAAAACTCGGGTATTAAACCAGATGGCAGAAACCAGATTGCTGAACCTCTCTGAGGATGCTATGGACACACCAGCCTTCGTTTCCTTAGTCTTGTTCCTTAGTATTGTTATTAGTTGTTCCTTTAGTACTTTATCTACCCTGTTAACAGTTGGCTGTAGTGGCTGGCAGACTCAGCCCTAGAGCATCTGCAAAGGTGTCACTTCACATCTTCCTGGCCCATCCTCCTGGGGAAGGAGGGCTGAGACCCCCGGGAAGAGCCGTGGGGAGAAGGGCTGGGAGCCTTGGGAAGGGCTCAAGGCCCTCTCCATGCAGGCCTTGCTTATGAGGAATTTCTTCCCCCAAATACACCGAGCAAGATTTTTACTGAGAAAATCTCCAAAGCAAACAAAAACAAAACTTGGATTAAAATAATAATAAAATTAACACTAGAGAAATGGAGAGGCTTTGCCGGGCTTCGTGTGGGTCCGGGGCACCGGGACAGGCGGTCCCGCTCCCGGTGCTGATCCCGGCCCCGGTCCCGCCGCCCGTTCCTTATCCGCTGGCGCCACCTGGCGGCCGCCGGGCGCCGTTCCCGGTGCTCCTTGCAGGAGGAGGAGGGGGAGGAGGAGGAGGAGGGGGAGGATGGTGATGATGCCCTTGAGCCGCAGCCGGAGGAGAGCCAGGACCACACGGGACGAGCGGGAGCGGTGGCTTCCACTCTGCTCCTCCGTGTGCGAGCAGCCTTGGACTTAACGCGTGAAACAGTGGCAGGAGCGCTGCTCCGAGCAGCTTCGGAAGAGCCGTGTCTTGTCCTGCTGGTCCCCTCCGAGGGACGCTGGGCAGCACATCTGCCCCGTCTCTGTGAGCAAACCTTCAAGGAAAGGTGTTGTTTTGGAAGGCAGACATCTCTCTAAAGAACAGCTCCGAGCAAAACGCCCCTGTGAGTCCGCACAGGACATTAGCATTCAGGGGGTGTCACTGCTGTCCCCAGCAGTGAGGCTCAGGTAAACCTGTCCTTCACAGCCAGTAACGAGTGGAAATGGAAGGCTGGAAAATCAAAGCTAAACTGTGTGTGGGCGTCTGAGTATGAACGGATAAATCTAATGGAAATATCCTTCAGCCAAACTGAGAAATCAGAGCAAGGCCTTTACTTCTGTCAACAGAAGCGCAATGGAAATTGAAGGGACAAGGCTGCCATTTCCAACTGACCATCGCCATGGAAACACCTCTCGGTGTCAACACTTGGTGGAGCAGGATGTGGGCAGCAAGGCAGGAAGGGGCAGTTGGGCAAAGGAACTGTTCACACTCCCAGCAGCACTTTGGGGATTTTTAAAGCACTTTGTGTGGGTCAGGAGTGGCTGAGGGCAGGATTTCTGACACGAGGGCTTGCAGCAGGCCGTCGAGATACATCAGGAGGGACACGCAAACAGAGACCCGACCTTGATGATGCTAGATATTTTAGCTTTATCAGCCTATGCAACTCACCAGTTTCATGTGGGAGGTCTCATTGTTGTTACTCAAGTAACAAAACACTTCCCAAACTGGGGCAGAGATGCCACATGCAGGGTATAGGGGATGGCTTCATCATGTACCGAACATGTATGTGTAAGCTGTGTTCTGGGGGTGGTATGGAAGAGCAAGATCTCTGGAATAAAAGCAGGAAGTGTAAAATGCTTGAAGTGGCAAACAGAAATGTCTAAGAGCATTCAGAAAGGTTGAAAGGATCAGATTGAAATATGGCAGGGTATTTTAGGGACAAGTTTTGCTTAGGGTTGAGAAACCACAGGGAGAGAAACAGGGAAACAGCTGTTGATGGTGTTAGGTCTAGAGTGATGATGGGACAGTGAGGTAGAGTTTGGGTGATGGGGAGGAGGAAGATACCTGCAAGACAGGAGGACTGTAGGCCTGGAAATTGTGGGGGACTGAGCACCACCACCACCAGCAGAAGGCAGAAATAGCCAGGGTGTTGAAAGAAACTTGGACAATCATATGTTTCTGTGTGCAAGCTTTCCTTGGATTCTGAGCAGCCTTTTTGCTGGTAATTCAGATCATCCTTCATTCTTTTGCTCATGGTGGTCAAAGTCATGGCAGTGCTAATGAACAAGGAGCTGCTGGGGACTATCGGAAGGTAATTTTTACTGCCTTTTCTTCAAAAGGGATAAAAGAGAAGAAAGGTGACAGCCCAAGCTCATAAAAAGAGATTGGAGCAGCCTAAGCACTCTGAGTGCTGGACCTTTCCCCAGCCTCACTTCTCTTCTTTGAGCACCCAGTGCAGCACCAGTAACTCTGCCTGGCTGCACTGCCTCATGCTGCAGGCACTGTGCAGAGGGTGTGTGGCAGGAGGAATGTGTTGCTGCTGTAATGCAGCAGCTTTTAGACCCCTCCATGCTATCACTGAAAAGGAAAGTGTTGAAGCAGTTCACAGCTTTCATTTTAAATTATCAAGAAATGCAGTAGGAGTCTGAACAGGAATCCGGATTAAAATCCTTTCCAGAATTTCTGTTAAGCTTCAGACTTTTTTTTTTTTTCCCTTTTGTGTTCATATATTATGGCTATATTTAATCAAACGTAGTTCTACAGTGGTTTCACTTCTTGAACCACTAAGAAGCAGGAAGAGTATGTGTGTATGCTTTTTATTAGCCCTCCTTTCATAATGCACTTTCTTCCCTATAGAAATCTCCTTTCCTGCTGATTCATTATGTGTCAGGAAGCCAAGCGTGACATGTTAAAAGCCATCTTGATAGTGTTTGGTATTCAGTACTAACAATTCACCAGGCACAGGAGTCTTTCTTTAAAAGAGGGAGGAAGAAAATCTGCATATTGGATGTGCCAACATAGTGGATAATTTGCATTAAGCATCCAGACATTCTTTTTTTGCAATCTGTCACCCTTCACTGGCTTTTTATTTTATAACCTTCATAGCATATGGGGAACATTAAGTACTGAAAAACAGTGGCACCACGTGGACAGAAGCTGGAGCCAGAGCCCTTTAGGATCAGCTGGGTCAAGGCTAGAGAAGGACCTTTCCTCTGCAGCAATTGATCCTCAATGGGACTTTGCTATGCAGGAAGGACCTGAAAATAATAGGCATGGTTCTCTAAGTACCCAGCTATAAAGCTGTCCATTATGCCTTAGCTCCTAGCTCACAGCTTGATTCAGGCTTAAGAACCATCATCATGAATACTCAAACCCAGAGCCATGATTCACTTCCCAGACTTGCCCCCACGATGTGCTGCTCATCCCAGGATTTAGCAGCAGTAGGGAGCAGCGCTGCCATCCTGTAAAACAGGATGTAAAGCTGTAAAAAAGGCTTTCTGTACCCAACAACACAGACACCAGCTCACTTCTTTAGCAAAGTGTTTCTGAAGTTACCAGAAATAAATTAATGCAAGTTTCTCAATAATAATTACAGTTCAGCAACTTTGTGTTGTATAGCTGAATGATCCAAAATACTTGACTGCATTCTAATCTGACTGACAATGTGCTTTTTGTAAAATTGCTATTTGAACATCACTTATTAGACATAATATCACTGGTGACAGAACAATGTATCTTAAATAATAAAATGAATGTGAGTAGAGGTAGTGAAGTGGCAAGCATGTCTAACTTAGATGTAATAACAGAGACTGAGTGTTAAGAGGAAATCCAAAACTGTGAATGTACTAGAAAGCAAAATCTGTTGGGTATGATAACAATAAATGTGGTCATCAAACAAACATAGAGGGACTTATTACAAAACTATCTGCAGCACTTTAAATAGTGATATGGGAAAGAATACTTATAAACCTGATTTACAGTATCTCTGCAGGTTATCCAGCCTGGCCAATAGCAATGTGAATTCTGCAGTATAAAACTAGACCAAGATGAGATGCTGTTAGGCAAAGTGACATTAGTGGATGATGAGGCAATACAGCAACAGGTAACAAAAAAGGCAATAAAACAGCTTCACAGAGCAGATCCAGGAGCTCTGTTCCACCAGCTGTGTGTGCCACACTCAGTGAGCAGCATCAAAGAGGAGAACAGGAGACTGTTCACAGGATATGCTGCCCCTGTGACCACAGTCATTAGATGTCACAAACATCCTTTCATTTGCTTCTGATCTCCTTGCACCATGCTGCTTTTGCCTTATGCCCCAGCCTCTGGCTGTAGAGGAGCATCAGCCCAACCTGCTGTTGGCAAGATTTCACCCCTTCACACTGGGGACCTTCACCACACAGGGATTTACCACAAAGCCTAAGTCCATGGGACTTTTATCTTTGATTTTGTGTATTCTGGTTTAAGGATTTTAGAACACAATGTGCCTTGATAGGCTATGGCAAAGACACTCCTGAAAAGAAGCTGCCAGGCATGAGGACACCTTGGAAATGATATTGTCACTTATCAGCACATTCCAAAATCTGCACATGAGCTGTAGTGCATTTAAAGGATAAATAAATAATATGCACATATAAATTGCTCAGAGAGACATTAAAGGGGACAGAAGATGCTTTGAGTCAGTTATTATGGATAAAATATTTTATAAGTGCCATTTCCATTGTAAGTCAGGTTGCAAATATCACTCTTATAGGAAAATCTACAGCTAAAATATTCTGAGAGGGAGTTCTTATTCAAATCATGTATTTGCATGCAGTCTAGCATTCTTATTTAAATAGCTAACAGGCCCAGAGAGTTCCCGAGAAAAGAGCTTCAGTTTGCAAGATGTTCTGTAACATCATCCACCTGTCCGTTTTCCAAATTACTAAAAGGTCGTCCAAGTCTGAAGAGGAACTCACACAGTGTCTGTTAGTCACTCCCAAAAAATGAGTCAGCCTTCACTGCTGCTACCCGGGATCTGACAATGAAGACCTGGCAGGAAGTTTGCATTTGCTGTTACTCTGGAGTATTTTTGTCTGCTGATTTTACTATAAAGCTGATTTTGTTTTCATATTAGACAGGAAAAGATTCCAAAACACTCTTTGGAATTATACTGCTTTACTCCAATGGAACCAAGTCTTCTGTTGTTTTGGGGTTTTCAGTGAAGGTTGCTGGCACTACAAAGAGTCTTTGCAGGTGCAGGGTCCCTGTTAGCAGAAGACTGAAATAGAGCCAGATACTCTACTGAGGAGATTTTCCTCTAATATACCTAATTCAGGAGCTGCCTTTGGAAGCCTGTTGATACCGAGGAGCAGAGAATAGTAAACCCTGTATTCATTACTGTTGCTTTTTATAGGTCTCCTTTCAGTTCTGACAGAAATCAGCAGGAATGGATTTTTGCTGATAATTTGGAGTGGCTTTTGATTGTTTTGGCTTGATTGTGCAGTTTCTGATGAGAAATTTTACTGTTCCCTTTGCAGTTCATGGCATCAAGTGGACATGCAGCAATGGCAACAGCAGTTCAGGGTTCTCAGTGGAACAGCTTGTGCAGCAGATCCTCGATAGCCACCAGACCAAGCCCCAGCCTCGGACACACAACTGTCTCTGCACTGGTACCTTGGGTGAGTACCTTGGGAGGGCACAGAGTGACTCAGCTTCATCCAGTCTGGGAGCAGAGTTTATAGTACTGAGGTGATAAAAATGCTGTCTCATATAACACTGGGACACAATGAACTCAGAGTTGACAGGAGACGCCTCGAGCATAAAAAGATGCAGCTGGAACTTCTGGGGAAAACCTCAATGCTTTCTAATAAATGTAGTCCATACATGAGCTGCTCAAAAAGGTATATTCTCTTCTACATGTGCAAATTCTGTTACCAAAGCCTCAAAATCTAACGTTCTTCCAGCTTCACCCTCTGAATTCCTTGCCCTGCAGCTCACTTTTTTGGAGAAGTGTTCAAGTAGTCAACTGCAAGATATCACTGAGATAAGACAAGTCTCATTTAGGTATCATGAAAATATAGATCTCTTCCCTATTAAAGGAGATGACCTTGTTTTGGATGACACTACAGCAGCAAGAAACAGCATCCTTAGTGTTAGGATTGTCCACAGACAGTGGGAAGCTTAGTGATTCACTTTCCAACTCATCTGCTTTATAGCTGCTCCTTTCTAGCATTTGGTCAAATAAAGTATATGGCACATTAACTAGTCTTTAGCAAAACTTATAAAGGAAAGCTGTCAATGCTTCAAAGGGTTTATTTTTTTCTTCTTTTCTTGAGCAGTTGCATTATACAGTCAAGGCTTAAATAAGAATGATGACCTCTGAAATACCTGAGTTTGGATTAAAATTCACCCCTTAAGGCTCAGCATTTGATCCAGGCTTGCAGATCTGAACATGAATCCTTTTATTCTTCCCTTTGATGTTTTGTCTTGTGCTAAGTCTGCTCAGTGCTTTTTAACATAATAGTATTGCTTTGTTTTGTAACTGGCTTGCACATTGACACACATATTCCCAATCCCTTACTGTCATGCACAAATACAGCAGCATGAAAGCCTTTCCCTTGTTCCTGTTCATTTCTATACCTAGGAGAATAGAGAGATTTAATATTGTATTTAGTCTCAAAAGCACTATCTTGAACTACTTTAAGTGACCTCATTCAAATCCTGAACACATAATAGAGAAGTTCCCCTTCAAGGGCAGGCAACAAAAGATTTAGCAAATTGCAATGCCTACATGGATGCTTTATGTTGCCCAGAAGATGGCATTTGTAATTGTAGCCATGAGCTACAGCGAGGAGGCTTCTTCCCCCTTCAGTCATTCCACAGTTCCGTAATTAATGTTCTTACCTCATTCTAGGGAAAATTAATCAATTAAGGAAAGAAACATCAAAAATTCATGGGCTGCTGTTCTTTAAGCAGCAAAAGCAATCCCTGCACCAGAGTTTGTGACTAAGGTGCCTTTGCAGACAGAATTGTTTATTTCATCCTGCCTGATTACAAACTCTCAGGAATACAGGTGATGTTACCTTTACAGGCCAGTAAAGGTGCTGGCTGGTTTAATTCACAGAGGATTTTCTTATGCTGGCCCTTGCTTGAATATTCCTCAGCAGTTCCAGTGCTGACTGTGTGTTCTGTGCTCCTCTCAGAGTAGAATGTGTCTGTCAGCACAGGAATGGCTGAGAGTCAGAGAAACACATCACCATCCTTAGGAGAGGGCAAGAATGCTTTGCATGGCTAATGGGTTACTTCTTTAATAATTTGATTGGCAACTGTAAGACATAATGATGACAGAAAGATGTGGGCTACAGTCTAGGCAGCAGGGTGATGCCAGGGATAGGGGCATGATGTGACATCTGTCACCTCCAGATTACTGGTCAGCATCCGTGCCCCAAGAGTGCTTGTCAAACTTCCTGACATCACCCAGCGTAGAGAGCTGAGCATTTGTGTTCCAGGGGCTGAGGTATTTTCCATGGGGCAGATGGAACAGGGCCCTGTGCCACAGCTGACAACAGCAGCACTTGCTCTGGAGACTTTGCACTAAGATTAGGCACATTTAAATAAATCTGAAGCTTGTCACAGATGCCAATTCCCCTCTGCCTGATCAGGGCAGGGAGGAAGGGGGCAGGTGCCACATGGGGTGAGGGTAGGGGTGCCTGTGTGCCTGTTG
>VZUA01021568.1:1946-12357 GCA_013401035.1 Horornis vulcanius | reverse complement strand
TTTTTTTTTAAAGGCCTGCATTATTTTTTGGGGGGTCCTTGCCGTAGCCCTGGCTGTTTTTAGGGTCTAAATCAGAGCCAGTTGTTTTTGTTTTTCATCCATCCTCCTCATCTGAGGGGAAATGGGGCCTCCCCAGGGCTGCTTTTGGCAAACTTTGGTAAAATGGAACAAAATTGTTGAAGGTGATTTTGTGTGTCACCAGACCTGGGATGGGATGGTTTGGGGCTCATTGAATTCCAAAATGTGAGAATTTAGAGAATAAATGATGGAGAAAACCAAGGTTGCAGTGGGATGAGGCAAGCCTAGAAATGGGGTGAAAAATGACTTTTTAAAGAAAGCTGAAGAATGAGGAAGAGAAAATATTTGGAGATGCTAAAAAATTAGGAAAATTTGGGTTCATGAAAGAAAAAAAAACTGGGGAGAAGCTCAGGGTGGGGGCGGTGCCAAATCTTCCCCCACATCAGGAACTGCTTGGCTCCAGAAAAGTGTTTTCCCCAGTTTTTGTTTCCAATTTTACCCCCTTTTTTCCAGCTCCCAAGCAGAGGGTACGCTCGACAGCGCAACAATCCTCCCTCCAACCCCCCTCATAAGGTATCACCACCCTCATCACCCCCCCGGCCCTCATCCTCCATCTGGATACCCCCAAGACCCAAGGAAAAAAACGGGAAAACCGTGGAAAAGTGGGAAAACTCCCTACCTGCATGCAGCGCCAGAAGCCAGGTCACCGGCAGCAAGCAGGGGGGAGCGGGGTGGCCCCGCGGGGCAGCCGGCGCTCCCCACATTTCGGGCAGGCTCGCCCCCCGAATTGCTCCGCTTCCCCACTCTGGGCACGTCCCTCGGAGCTCCCGGCTTGGCGCTTCGCCCGGCTAATNTTTACATTTTTTCATTTCAATTTTTCCCATAGAAAAAAATGTTCCTTTTTTTTTTTTTTTTTTTTGTTCTTTCCTTTCTCAATGGAGCCCTGTGTCCTGGTGGCTTTCGCCTCCTCGGCGGCCTTGAGCTGACATTTATTTGAGGAGAAACCACTCAGATTTGCAATTTTTCCCCAGCTGCAGACCCCCACTTCCATGTTTTCCCAGTCCCCAGGACACACTTGGGGTGGGGCGCATCACCCCACCGAGCCCAACCAAGGTTTGCCATCCCCTCCGCAGACAATCCAATGGGATTTTGGGCTCTGAACACCCCAGTAAGCTAAGCTGGGGTTTTCTTTAAAAGGGGCATTTTGCAAAGCTGAACCCCCACCCCAAAGGAGCTGCCCCCCGCTTTTTTCTTTTTTTTTTTCCCCTCTTCCCAGGCTCTAAATCGAAGCCCGGTGGCATCCAGGCTTCATTCCAACTTCATGCCAATTAGCGCTAGTTCCCCGGGCATCGCTGAATAGGGCAGCGGGATGTGAGGCAGGATGCCCGGAGCCATTTCCCACCCCCCTCCCGAGACCTGCCAAGCTCATCATCCCAGTGAACCACCACCCACATCCCCGGAGGTTCCCTGGCCCCCAAAAGGGGTCGATGCCTCCAAGCATCCTGTCCCAGAGGGAAGGAGATGCTTTGGGAGAGACGCGTTATGGGGAAATGGCACAGGAGAGGGGTTTGGGGGTCTTTTGGGGAGGATGCTATAGGGAGATGCTACAGGGAGCGGTGTGGGGGATGCTACAGAAAGAGGCTTTGAGGGAGTTTTGGGGCGGCATTAAGGGGGGCAGACTCGCGAGGCAGATGCTTTGGGGTCACGCTATGGGGAGGTGCTTTGTAAGGATGCTGTGTGGAGATGTTCTAAGGGGATACTTGGGATACAAGGATGCTGTGGGGGGACACTATAAGGACATTTGGGAGCGACTTGCACGGGGGTGCTCTGTGTGGGGTGTTCCAGGGGTGCTCAGGGGGCAGTTTCGGGGGTGCTCTGAGGCAGACACGGCTCCTCCACCCTCATTCCACCGGAGGCGAGGCTCGAACCAGGAACCTCAGAACCCTGAGGGGCTGGAGCGGCCTAGAGTTGGCTATGGGGAGGGGGAGGGGCTTGAGCGAGGCGGGGTAACGATGGGCGTGGCCGGAACTCTTGGGGCGTGACCGAGGCGGGATCGGGGCGTGACCGGGACGCCAGGGGCGTGTCCGGGGCGTGGCCAGGACGCTTGGGAGTGTGACTGCGGTTCGGTCGGGGCGTGACCGAGACACCGGGGCGTGGTCGGGGCGTGTCCGGGACACCAGGGGCGTGATCGGGGCGTGTCCGGGACACCAGGGGCGTGTCCGGGACACCAAAGGCGTGGCCGGGGGGTGTGTCCGGGACCTCAGGGGCGTGTCCGGGGCGCGGCCGTGCGGCGGAAGTGGCGCCAGGATTCAAAGCGCCGGTGGTGGCGGAAGTGGCGGTTGGTGCGGCCTGAGAGGGCCCCGCGGGGCCCGGGGCTCGGCCAGGCGGCTTTACGGGGAATGAAGGTGCAGAGGCCTATGGAGGCGGTTGTGGGAGGGGATACGGGAGGATGGGCCCGAGGCCGTGGAGCAGTGCCCAGGGGTGGATGAGAAGATGAGGGTACGGGGGCGCAAGGGAGTCCCCAGGGGTGGGGGGCGATGAGGTGGTTGGGGACGGGCTGGTTGGGATGTGGGGGCCGTGGCGTGGGAGGCACAGGGAGATCTGAGCTCGAAGGGTTGAGGGCCCTTGGGGGAACGGGGGAGCTGAAGGTGGGGTGCCATGAGGTTGGATAAGGGGGGCAGTGGGGAGAGAGGATGCAGTGATGGGGATGGAGGGGGGATTGAGCCACGAAGCGCTGCGGGTCCCCGGTCAGAGTGGGGGGCTGTGGGTGGGGTGCGCGGGGGCTGGAGGACTGGGAGGGCACTGGGGTTCCCCGCGGCTGAGGGCAGGAGATGGGGCAGGGTGGGGGTGCCCGGGGAGACACCCTCACCTCTGCTCCCCCTCCCCAGGGCCGGGCCCGCGGCGGTGCCGGGATGGCGCTCCCCGCGAAGGAGCAGCGCCGGGGGGCCGGGCAGTCCCCGGGGAGGCTCCAGGCGAGACCCCTGCAGCGCAGATTGCGGGTCCTGGCCGAGAGGAACCAGAGCGTGGTCCCCGTGGGCGCCTGGGTGGAGAGTGCGCCAGGACAGCAAAGCCCGGCCTTTGTGAGTGCACCGAGGGCACCATCTGCCGGGGCATCTCGAACCCTTCAGTGTGCCAGTAAAACGCCCAGGGCGGGTCAGAGCCAAAAGTTATCTTTTTCACAGCCTAAGGGCAGCCAAGAACATGGCTCCTAAAAATCATAATTTGTTTTAATGTGATTTAGCAGGGTCAGAAGCTGCTGTTATGTCCATGTAGTCTGGCCTTCCCTTTGCACAAGCCCACAACACCTCTCTGAGTTGATTCCCCTCCAATAAACTGTTTTTGAGGAGAAATGCATCGATTTTAAACATCAGTCAGGTGGGGAACCCAGCCAGTGCTGCTTCTCACTTTCCCACTCATCCCTAAAGGATGTCAGGGAGTTGAGATTTTATTCTGTGTTGCTGATTTAAAAAAAAAAAAAATGAGCTGAGTGTTTCAGGGTCTGGAGTTGGCTCCACTGTACTCCTTTAGGGAAATCTTCATGGATGCTTATCTCAGGGATTTCTGTTTTGAGGGTTGTTCGAAGAGGACTAAAAGTGCGTTAAATATTGGATGATGAGTTCAGTCCCCTGTAATTAATGTCTGAACATTATAGAAGCTCCTGCCCTTCTGAGATGATTTATTTCTATATTGTAATTTAAATCCTGAAAGGTTGAGATAATTTATGGAAATCAATCATCTCCATATTCCGCAGAACTTCCATCTTGGCACTATGAAACTTCTGGGGGAGCTGAACTTTTCCTGACAGCTTCAGGGGGCCTGGATGCTCCTGGGGCCCCCCATGTGAGGCTTCCAGAGGTGAATGAAGCTGCCCAGGGTTATCTGAGCTTATTTAATACACTTCTAATTAATCCATGGTAATGCCTCATGCATCAGAGGTGCTGCTGAGGTGGGCTGGCAGTGGGCTGTTCCCTGGAGCACTGTCTTGGTTTCATCCCTAACAGTGTGGATTTCTCTCCAGTTTGGAGCTTTGTTTGGCTGTGCTGGCCCTGCTGTTCTGAGTTCGTCTTTGGCCTCACCCCCTTCCTCCATCCCTTCGGGCTCTGGTTTCCCTTGCAGTGTTGGCAGCCAGGAGAGCAGTGCTGTTTTAATTTAAGCCATGGTGGTGTTGCAGAGTTGCTTGGCAGAATTGCAAGGAGAATAAAATGGGATTTTTTTGGGTTTTTCAGGTCATTGCTCTTTATCTTTCACTTGAGATGGTAGAAGACATTCCTGAGCAATGCTGTGCTCTGTGAACTGCTTCCCTGATGTACTTCCAGTCTTGCAGAACATTAACAGGATGAGGGGCTGGCCTGTTCCTTTTGGATCCAGGCTTTGGATATTTGAGCATCATTTAATGGGAGCAGAAGCCGGGAGCTGCTCCGTGGGTCTCCTTTCCTTCCCTATGTGTTGCAGACAGTCAAAGGCAGAAGTGTTCATGCTCTGTATCTCAGTCCATCCCATAATAACCCAGTAGATATTGTCCAAGCTGTTATTCCACATATTTTGAAACAAAACATGAAGTTTGCTCTGGGTGCTGCTTGTCTACCCGGTCCCTTCACACAGTGCGGGGGAAAGGGGAGTACAGGGATACAGGCTGCTCTAATGCTACAGCGTAGCAAAACCCTGGTGAAATCTGCTTCCACCTCTCCCAGGCTTCGGCATTGCGGGTGGAGGAGGAGCTGAAGGAGCAGCAGCGGAAGAAAGCAGCCAGGCTGAGGAGATTCCAGGGCGAGGTGAGGCAGCGGGTGAACCGGCAGGTCAGGCTGCGCCGCAGGCAGGAGCTGCAGAAGGCCTATGAAACAGTAAGCAAGGCTCTGTCAGGAGAAACATCTCCAAACCCAACATAAATTGGGAAAAAAATCCAAACATTGGAGCATAAGTCAACACCTGAAGTCAAGGTGTTAATGAGCAAAAATGAGAGAAATCTGAGGTTCCAGACCCTGTGGTGGCAAAGGTGTCCAGGCAGGCTGAGTCAGCATGACACTTTGGCTGGTGCTGGAGGTGCTTTAAAGCCTCCCCAGGGAAAGGTTACTGGCTCCCTCAGGCAACAGCAGAACAGAGTTCTGAAGCTCTCTGCAGAATTGCCTGGAGTAAAAAAACAGACAGGCAGGAGTTGGGAATGATGTGGATGTGTCTTTGCTGCATTTGAAGCAAAGCAGTTTTTCTGTCTCTTTTCTGATCCCTTTCCCAGAGCAGCCAAGTAGTTTTCAAACAACACTTTCCCTCTGTCTCCACATTCCCTTTTCCCCCATGGGCTTGTTTTGGATTATTCTGTGAATATATTTAATTCTTTCTATTCTCAAACAAGTGCTGGGGAGACTTGCCAGGATCTGACTGTGGCAGAGAAGAGAATGCACTGACATGTCACCAGCTTTGGCCACCGTTGGGATGTTTGGGCTGTTTCCATGGCCAGGGATGTCCTCATGTAGCTCTGCCAGCTCCAAGCAGGAAGCCCGCAAATGCCCTCGGCCCCAAAGAGCCTGATGGTTCTTTGTATTCTCTCAGCATGGAGAGCCAAAACCTCCCTCCCCAGAAATTTCACCCATGGGTGGTGAAATGTCAGCACGGTTGACATCCTGCCGGGTCATGGAGATCCCACTGGCTTTTTCCTGGCAGGCGCAGAGGGAATGCTGTGCTGCTGTGCCGTACTCGACCCCCTGGAAGAACACCTGCCTGTTCCAGAGTCTCCCTGCTCCCGTCATCTGTGGGCCTGGTGCTGGCTCTGGCCCAGCCCAGCCAGAAGAGGAGCATGGGGAGCCATTCCAGCATCAAGCTGCTGAGGTGAGCCCTGCCCCTCCTGTGCTTCCATCGCTGCTTTGGCATTTTGGATCCTCTGTGTTTGAAATGGGGAACGGGCCATGCTTTCTTTTTTTCTTCTACAGCACATCCCTAATATTTGAGTTTAGATATTGAATGAAACCTTAGCTCGCCTTGTCACCCTGTTGTGCTCCTCAGAGCATCCAGCCGGGTGGCCTGTCCCAGATGCTGTGGCTGGACTGGTCTGGCTGCTGGCAGGCACGCTGTTTTCCCAGCCATGTCCTGGCACAGAGGTGGCACTAGGTGGTGCCAGCTCATTGCAGCATGTCTCGTGTAGACCCAAATCCGGGAAAGCCTGCCGACAGGATTTTTTTCTTAATAGTGATGTTTATGGTGCATTTGGTGGTATAGAAAGCCTGTGTGCTCACCTAGGAGCTGGAGTTATTCCAATTGAAGCACCATGGGATGCATTCCAGTTGAGGTACCTTGGGGTGCAAAATCACTTCTGGCTGGATACCAAGCAAGAAAATTTGGGATCTGGTATCTCAGCAACATCTTTTGGGAGCAGATACTCATCTGCTCCTGCCTGGATCAGGATTTCAGTACCTTGGGGCAGCTCTGAAAGACCCTTGGCTGATTGTGTGTTGGGTCGTGCTGCCTTGATCGAGCTCCTTGGCTGGAGCAGGCTGACTGGGAGATGTTCTGAACTTGTCCTGTGTTTTCTTTGGCTCTCCTCTGGGTGCAGCTCAGCAGGGCTGTGCAGCAGGTGCGGCGCAGGCTGGCGTCCTGCAGGACCGTGTTCCCCGGCGCCTGGAGGCAGGAGGTGAGCAGAGGGCTGTCTGGGCTGAGGCTGATTATCTAGAAATCACTTTGCAAACTGCTGAAGGTTTGGCTCTAATTAGCAAATCCAAAGCATAATTCAGGAAGTTTCTGCAGTCGGAATGAAATAAACTCTGCTTTCCTGACACACCTCATGGGTAACCCATTTCAGAGAAGGCAGCAGGATGAAGTGTGAGAAAACATCTCTGAGATGAACTCAAGAATGCAGAAAAGACTTTTAAAGGTTGAGATTGTGATCTGGGTATCTGGGAGGAATGTGATGGCCAGCCCTCCCTTCAGGTACCTTCCTTTCTTCAAACCTCAACAACTCTTTCCATTGCATCAACCCCTTGTTTTGTGTGGGTGGCAAAGATATGGAGGGTTTTTCCTGACCCGGGGCTGGCTTCTGCTAGAGAATGATGGGCATGCAGCTGCTGTTCTCAAAGCATTGCATGGAAGGTCAATCCCACCTTTTGTTCTGCTGTATTTCATCCTGCTTTTGCTCCTTCAGTTCTCAAGAACACCTTTGTGTTGTAGCTATTTTCCTGGTCTCTATGCCAAGACCTTTCTTAAACTGATGTACTTTGGAGAACACCAGGAGCAACCCAGCCTGGTGTTTTGTGTTATTGGCTCTGGAGCCAGTTTCCTGCCCATCCTGTAAATCTTCATTCCCTTCTCTTTCTCAGGTTCACCAAAGGTGAAGTAGAGCCTTGCTGATTATCTAGAAACTACCCTTTATGAAGGGCTGGTCTGGCTCTTCCTCTTCTTTGTACTCTTGGATTTCTGATAAAGTCAGTCAGCTCTGCAAATAGGACTCAGAGAAACACCATGTGGTCTCAAAAACCTTGTTACCCATTTCCAACAGCAAACATCCTTCTTCTTTGAGCTGCTAGTGCATTCAGTGAGATGAGTTGATTCATGACCTCAAACAATAAAGTCGCTGCCCAGGTGAGCCAGAGGGTTACAGGAGATCCGTGGGAGTCCTGGGCAAGTCATCCACAGCAGTGAGAAACACTGGGAGGGGTTTGGGACCATCCTCCCATCCCAGCCTCACTGCAGCTACAGTTAATCTACATAAGGAAGTTTAACAGCTTCCTTGATTTATTCTGGGAGGAATATACTGATTTATTGCATTGCTCTGTTTTATTACTCCATGATATACGAGGAGAGAAAAGCACCCATATTAATCTGAATCTTTCCCTGTATGAAGGTTTGGCATGTTCCCAGCCTGGCAGGACAGCAGTGTGTTCCCTTCTCTTCAGGTGAAAAAAGGCTGCTACAGACATATGTAACCATGGACTTAATCCCCTTGGTAGTGCTGCCTCTGCTTTTGTGCTCCCTGGATTTCCTTGTGCTTTGTATTCCAGCCCATTTCTTCGGTTTGAACCCAAGGGTTTTTCACCCAATACTTCTGCAATGCAAGTGGGGTCAGTAGCTTAATCAAGATGCTTCTTTCTTCCTTCATCCAGGCTGATAATGAAATCAAAGAGCAGAGCCCACCTAGTTCTTACCCTATTTCTGTGCACTGAACTCCCGAGACTGAATCTGGGCCATGTTTTTAATCAGCTTTGCACATCCCACATCAGACTTCCATCTAACAGGTTTTGCTTTACCCCAGTGTTGAATTAGGTCACAAAAAGCTCAGCTGAACCCCAGAGTCTTCTGCTGCTCTTTGCCTGAGGCCTTTTCCTTCTATTGTAGGAGACATTCAGCTTAGCCTCACCTGACTCACTCTTGATAAATTTATGCTAGTTACTGCTTATCTTGTTTTCTGTGGCTTACAGGTGGTTTGCAAGGTGATTTCCTCTTGTTTTGTCAAAAGTCACAGTTAAAACTCTTGAGGCTAAAATCTTCTATTTGGTATTTCCTTTTCCTCTTCTTTAAATAAAGAAAGACATTCCTTATGCCCTTTTCTGATAATCTGGACCGCCTTAGATTTCAGGGAGTTGTTTGCTTTTTAGCTGCTGCTCCTGGCAGCAGCTCAGGGCAGGTCCATCCTCCTTAAAAACTTCAGTTTTAATAATAACCTGACTTTTTCTTCCCAATAATAGATCTTCCCAGTATTTTTCTCCGTGCTGCTGCTAACTCAAAGCAAGTCTTCAGCTGAAATGTTTGGGTTTTTTTTCCTTTCAATCCTGTTTTCTGCATTTTTCTTCTTTTTCCTTTCTCCCTGTGAAGTGTTGCATTCCCTGTGATCAATATCCATGTTCCTAAAATTGTTGCTCTTTCTCTCCCCCCAGGAATTTCTTCTCAGGTCAAAAGCATCCAAAGAATTAATTGCTTGCTTTCCCAAGCAGATACCGGAATGGTAATTGCCTGGAAATGACCTGTCCAGTGTTACTGCTCCTCCTGTTACTGAGTCTTTGCCTTCAGGCTTTGGTGGACATCTGTAGCTCTTCAGCATGGCAGCACCCAAATTCTTTTCCCCAGTGTCTCATTCCACCAGTTTGGTGGTGTTTTTCCACAGTTTGATGTCTTTCTACATTCAGTGCTCCAGAGCAGCCTTCCAAAGTCATAACTCTTCACCTCTCCCCTTATCCTTACCAAAGCAGCTATTCTGTCATGTTTCTGTCATAGTGGGCTTGATGGAGTAATTCCTGTGCCTATCAAATAACTCCATGTTCAGACTGACTCCAGGCTATTCTCTGTCCTTCCCAAACAGCGGCAGAGTCATATCAAGGAATTCTTGGCATCACCATGTTCTCCTACTGATCCATCCTTTCCCTCTGTCAGCAGTCCTGTGCTTCCTTTCCCACCGTACTGAAGGAAAAAAAGAAAGCAAGGGAAAAAAAATTATCCTGGCTTCAAGCTTGCTTCTGGCATTTTGATTCTTTAGTTTGTAGGAAACAATCTGTTGCCTCTCAAAATATTGTGGATTGCCTCTGGGGAGCCTGCCCACTTCCCATCTGAAGGAGTGTACTCCCTACTCGGGTGTCGCTCAGATCCCAGCTCCTTGCCACTGTGAAATTGTGCCTGGAGAGGTTTTTGCCTTGCCTTCACTTCACCCCACACGTCTGTCCTGCTGCTTCTGCAGTTGGGGAGGGCAAAGTCACTGTCACCCTGCTACATTCCTGTTTCCCAGCTCTGGTGGCCCATGATGCTGCCAGATCACATCCAAGTGACAGCACACACAGCCTCCTGAGTGTTAAAGCTGCTCCAAGGATGTTCAGTTTTCCCTTGGCACCAAAGCAGCCAGATTTCAAGATTCCATGTTTACACCCATGTCCTCCTTTCTCCAGAAACCAGACCCTTGCCCAGCAGCTGCAGTGCCCATGGAGGAGAGCGAGGAGCTGCTGCTGGCAGGACACCATGATCTACCTGCTGAGTTGCTGGAGCAGGGCACAGCCACCAATGGCACTGGGCAGGATGATGACTTCTACATCAAAATTGAATTTAAAAAAGTAAGACTCGTACAAATTTGGTCTTCAGAGGTTCAGATCATTAGATTTATTTTGGTGTCTGGAAGATGCTGCTCTTGGAGTAGAGCAGTTGCTCCCTCAGACCTGCTTAACTCTTAAGCCTACTGTCCTCAAAGCAGGCTCAGGAGCAGTAAGGGAGCTCAGTGAGGTCAGCACTGCCATTCCCTGCTTTCATGTGCAGTTGTGGCCTTGGATTCCTGCCTGCTTGTGATGCCACTTGGCAGCTGCCCAGGCACAAGCTGAAACCAGGCCCTGCAGTCACATCATACCCAGAACCATGCTCAGACCATGCTGGAAGACCTGAGGGTGGAAGAGATCAAATCAGTTAGAAAACTTGAAAAGGGAAAAAAAAAAAAAAA
>VZUA01021563.1:0-10159 GCA_013401035.1 Horornis vulcanius | reverse complement strand
AAGATTTGGAATTTTTTCCTAGGAATGGAAGTGATACTTTATATAATTTTTAGGAGTAATTGTTGTTGTTATTTGCAATACAGTTCAAAGGCTGCAGTTAGACTGGGGTTTATTTGTATTTATTATAATATCACAATAGAGAATCTTTTTCCTCAAAGAAATAGAGGCAAACAGTAGACAGCAATGTACTGTGACAAATAGGAGTGGGGTACAATAGCTACATGCTTCCTAGAATTAAAGCATTCTTTGGCTTTAACTAAGGTTATAATCAAGAGGAATATGTGCAGAAAAAGAGTAAAAAAGGGAAGAACCATCACTGGTCTTTCTATGGCCAGCAGGCTATCTCTGGCTAAGATCATCACAAACCTTAAGCCTTAAGAAAGTGAGTGAAGANTTTTAATGTCAAGACTGTACATACAGAAAAGTTCCCCTTCCCTTCCAACTATATTTTCTCTATGTTAGGTAACTTTCTCTGGTCCTCAGAATAGGAAAATCATAAAACTGCGAAGAGGAATTGTTTTGCTCTCACACATAGTCAACCAAATTGCCTGGTATGTCCCATTCACAGGCAAAAAACACAACAGGAGCTGAAAATTTGGATTGATTTCAGATCCCAGTTCATGGTTACAGACCTTATAGCCAAGCCTGGGCAAAGGTTGTTATACTTTGTCTTTCACTAATTCTAGCAGTTCAAGTGGAATCCAAATTCTCCCTTGAAACCTTTTAGATTAAGCCCAGCTGAATTCCCTGTTTTGCTGATGTGCTCACTTGCAAGATAGTGTTATCCCTCAGTGCAAACAAAATTAATTCGATTTGGAGTAATGAAACTGATAGGTAAATAGAAGAATGAATCAAATGGACATTCATCTCTTGTCTGAGGAGGTGAAGGGATTTGTCCAGTACCTTAGGCATCTCTGGTTTCTGTTGTTCACAGAGATGAATAATTAAAAGCTATAGGGTGTGAAGTCTACCACAGACTCTTGGCAACTGGGAACCAGCCACTATGTGTGCTTTATTAAAATTCTGCTTAAATTATTGGTAGTGCTGCACTAGCAGTAAGAACAAACTGATCGGCATCATACGGGGTCATTTGCTCCTTCCCGCTCCTGCTTACTAATTAATTCTGGCTGTAGTCATGCATTAAGGGAGGTGCTGGAGGCATAGAGATGCTGTGATATATTCAAGTCATACATCAAAGGAGGTTACTGAACTATTAGCCTTGAAGAAAGGATCTCTGGCAAGATTATTAACATTCATGCTTCTTCGCTCTGGATTCTTTCTTTTGTTTGGATGTACACCAAGAGTTCCTTGTGTACACCTAGCTTTTCCTGTGTTGCTGTTTGTGCTGGCAATCTCACAAACTTCTATGAGTTACAGAGGCGATAAGCACAGTGCTTGCCTTGTGCAGTTCTGGGGATAGGAAGCTAATATTTCAGTGCATTAGTCCTACATGAGCTTTGTATTATGCTTACAGCACACTCTCTCCAGGGTTATTTGCCTGTTAACATCACCATGAAAGAAGTGTTTGCATTGCTAAGACTTCAGAAGTGTATGCTTCATCTTCCCTGTTATTCCCCATGTCTAATGTCATTTGCTGATCTGAGTCTTACTATTTTTTGGAAGCCTAGTTCTCATATATATTCCTTAGCTAGATGACACTGCAAAGCTATCACCCTTCTGTTGGAGAGGAAATGGAAGCGAATGTACTTTTTGCCATGATTTGCTTTCCTTACACTTTGAGTATTATGTTTTACTTGACTAGTCTATTCTAAGAAGATTCTAGTTCCTCACAACTCTAAAATCTTTGAGTTGAAGCAATTTAGCCATAAAGAAATTCAAGCTTGAGAGAAATACAGCAGAAGTCGAGATAAGGATCTGAAAGAGAAAATATCAATAGGCAGTCTGAAGCCCCAGGGAAGTATCATACAGAGAGTATGATCAGCAAAGGTTTGAGGATGAGTGCTGCAGAGGCAGGAACTGGAGGACAGTAAGGCTTAAAATCCTGGGAACCCTGGAAGCAGTGAGATCCAACACACAACTTGACTGAACTGAAAAAGGATGACAGATAGAACCAAGGGAAGACTGGAGAAGGCAAAAATTGCACCCATATGAGCTACATCATGTCCTGATTCAGTTTATGGGAGTTAAAGGCTCATTGTGTCTTGAAATGTAGGGGTTCACACAGGTAAAGTTGTATATCTGTTCAATTACTACTGTCTTAAAAAACAGAAAAAGTCTTAGTTTGGAGTTCTGTTAGAAAATGGAAAAAGACCAGCCGGTCCACATAAAATTCAAGAGAAAGATACAGTCTTCATTGTAAACCCTTGCTTTTACCGAGAAAGCCAATGAGAGTGCCAAGAAAGAAAACTTAAATTTGGATGAGCTGTCTCTTTACATTAGTATCCTTAAGCATCCTCAAAATGAAAATTAAAAAAAGCACTGGCTAGTAGGAATTTAAGAAGCTTTTTTTTTTTTTTTTTAGCTAATGCACATTCATTAACCAAAAATCAATGTTTCATGGAAAAAAGATCAGTTCTGAACATTTTTCATTTTGACAAAATTTGGGAAAACATTTTGAAGATATCAAAATACTATTTTNACTGCCTTCTAAAAACCCAACACCATGGACTTACAAGTGAAAATATATCCCCTTTTAATTTCTTTCTTAAATATCATCAGTTTTAAAACTTTTGAAGCAGAAGCATCATGGCTCAGAGCTACACAACAGTCATGAATGAAAAAGAAGTCACCCCTGTGACATCTCCAATAATATTCAAATACTGAACTATGAATACACTACAGTCAGGAGTGCTTGATTTTGCTTTCTTATTAAACCTTTATATAGGGAAGTATTTATGGACCATTTTTAATCCAAAAAAAGCTCTTAAACTTTTTAGATTAATCCACTGACACCTCAGCCTTTTAGATACAGTCACAATCAACTGTTGCTGTTTATGTTTGCAGCCATGCAAAAATGAGACTATTGTTTGAATGCTTTTTCATTTATTTTCTCTTACATTGTTTGCCTGTTGTCTTCCATGTGTGACTATCAGAGAAAAGTCATGTCATTTTGAAAGAGGTGGAAATTTTAAATTATTTTGTGGCCTAAATCTGATTGCTATTGGTCCATGAAACAAGAAAGTTAGCAACATTAAAAATCAGAAATTTGTCTGTTGGTAAAACAAGTAAAACCAGTACAATCAGAGAATCTACAATAGAGAATAGATATTACTAAGATGTGAAATTCAAGAAATATTCACTTAATTGTCTTCAGTTTTCCCACACCAAATTAAATTAAAAAGAAAGTGTGTCCCCCCTCCCCGCATTTGTTTAATTAAGAAATGAGGGGGGGAAAAAAAATCAAGATTTTAGTTGAAACCTAAAATAAGAAAAAAAAAATTCCGAACCTTTTTTTTGTTCTTATTTGGGGGGGGGTTTTTTGGGTTTTTTTTTTAAGGAGAATGAGGAAAGGACAGGCTAAAAAAAAGCCAGTTTGATGATCATTTTTGGAAATCCCCATTAATTCACAAGGCATAGAATAGGTTCAAAAGTTTGACTTAAGCTATTATGAATTCACAATAATTTTGGGAAGGTTTAGGGCATTGAAATAAGAACTCAGATATGTTGAGGTCTTTGCTACATACTGAGTTTATTAGGGTATCTCCCCCTGCTCACTGAGATGGATAAAATCAGAATGAGCTTTTGAAAGTGACTGACACTGGATCAAGGTCTGGGCTGTGAGTTTGGCACAGTATGTTGCTTGAAAACTGTGGTTATTTCTTCCTGTCATAATCTCGCAGGCTATCACAGCCAAAGAACAAGCCCAAGCACTGAAATGTGAGCAGATCTGAGATCTAGAGGATAGGAAACAAGATGGATGTCAACTCTGCTTAGACCAAGAAAAGCAGCAAAGATTTGCTGTTTCACTCAGAGGAAAAGAGACCTTTAAGGCCTCTCATCAGAGTGCCCACAGCTGGCATGAATTAACGTAAATGCAATGTTTACCTCAAAACTTGCATTCCTCAAATATAACACGTGGTCAACAGCATAACCTAATGCTAAACCTTCTGACCAATTCCTCAGACTTTCTTACCAGTTTCTCATTTGTAACTCATCGTTCAGTGATGGTCTATTATGTGTAAAGCAAAGTCTGGTACAGCTGATGAGCACAGCACTAATCTTCCCTCTAAGTGGCAAGAACTACTGCCTCCTTCACCACTTAGTATCATGCTATGCATGAGTCACACAAGGTAACTAAAAAGCTCTGGAGCCTACTGGGAAGTTTTGTATCGTGATGGTTCAGGCACTTTAAATCTCCTTCAAGAATAACTTCTCCTGAGTGTGATAGACACTGGGCAACATGCATATTTACAGACCAAAAGCTTGATAATTTAATGTACGTAATGTACACAAATATGCACAGTATGAGTAAAAGGGGTTTGCACTTGTGAGAATTTCAAGAGAAAGCAGCAGTGCAGATATAGCGGCATGTTTTGTAGAGCCAGAAGGGAAACAGACGCTGGTATGCCTCATGAAAAGCATGTATCACATATTTCTCTAATTTTTTTTTTTATTTTTTAGAGCAAAGAAGCAAACATTAAAACTAACTATCTTAAAAAAAAAAATAAAATTTTGTTCTGAAGCTCCATGAATACTCTAACAGTCTTCACAGGTTGTTATTGAAAAGTTACTCAGCACAGGTGGTTTTGCAATGATGCACTGAAAAACATCCATGGTGTTTAGTGGCTCTTTCAGACATCAACCTGTGGAAGATGTAATGTTCCTGCTCAGGGCTGCAACATAGAACTGACTGGCCAGACACAAGGCTTCAGACCAGAGCTTCAGACAGGAAAGGCCTGTTATCTCTGGGATACATGAATATTAATTGGCACTAGCACACTGGTGACATTTCCATGGGCTAAGCATTCTCTTTCTAACCAATACTGCACACCGTTTGAATTCAAAGATATGCCTTCCCCAACAAAATGGGTTTCCAGAACACACCAGCCAGGTCCTTTAGGCTAATTCCAGGGGAATGACTGTTCCTGTTGCCTAGACAAGAGTGGGCATAGGCAGCACACAGCCCCACTCCCAGCTGGCTCCATCTGACATTCTTTGCAGAGAAAGCCGACAGCCTCGAGATCACTTATCATCAGTATGAGGGATGGTGGCCTACCAAGGCGATGGGCAGTGACCCACTACCTGGAGGCCAGGCAAAGGGCAAAGGGGCCACAGTGACCCACACTGCTGCTGCCCTGCAGGAAGACTGGACTGTACTGTGGTGTATATGGTTGCTACAGCCATTCCTGAGCAAAACTGGTCACACTGAGAGATGCTGCAAGCTGCATTTAGAGCCAGCTGCCTTGCTCTCTGGTTGTGAGCTCCACTGCGACAGTCACGTAGGCACATCCGCGTCTGTCAGGCAGAGCAGACTCTTGAGAGCCAGCAGGGAAGTGGAGGGCTGCTAGGGAATCCTGAATTACCCAGTTCTGAGAACAGATGATGTTTCAGCTCCAGCAAAGTCAGCTCAGCAACCTTCATAAGCTCTGAATGCACCTGAAAAGACATAAAGATCTTCTCTCCCACAAGTGTCGCTTGACATCCTCAAACTGCAGATTCCCACCCTTCTGCCTGCTTTGAGCTAAGGATTTATTCATGTTTAAAATAATACCACTCCACAAAGCAATATTTTCCTTTGCCCTATCAATTCCAGCTGCAGATTCCCATCCAGTCCCTGTTTTGAGTTACACTTCAATAAATATACTTACAATTGAAATCATCTTTCCTTTCTCTTCTCTCTTCACTACAGATTCCCACACTGACCCCTCCTTCAAGCCACAATTAATACATAATTTATGTCTGAAATAAAAATCACCTCCTCCTCCTGCCTTACCCATTCCAGCTGCAATTTCCCATTGCCATCCCTGCTTTGAGCCATGACTAATACATATGTTTAAAATAAAATAATAAAAAAGTAATCTAGCCTCTGCTCCCCAGCTGCAGGCTCCCATTCCTATCTTATCCTCCATTTCCAGCCTGTGAACTCTCCTAGCGTTACCTCCCAGTCAAAAAGAGGGCCTCCCCCTCACAGCAGCAACGGCCTGTGAGGCACTTCTTCATGGATCACTTCCATCTCCTTCAAGGATCAAACCCTACAGCATGTGAGGGGAAGGACCATAAGACTTTCTTACATCACGGACATTTTCAGGAACAAAGGAAAAAAGTGCAGTAAGTTAACAGTCAACAAAACAAGGAGCTGCCCATGAGAGACACATCTAAGATTTTCTCTTCTCACCCTGTGAGGTTTTGCTGTTCTGTCCAATGACAATGGGTTAAGCTTCTACTTCAATTCTGCCTCAGGAAAGATTTGCAATTGAATAAACAGAGTCTGAGTGACTGCATAACCTGGTGTGAGACTTGGCCTTGCTGCATGGCCCATGGCACTTGTTCCTGTGGATGACTCTCCCTGTGGAGCTGACAGGATCCTGGGTAGTAATCAGCTCATAATCCCTTGTCCCCTCATTCAGTATACATTTATTTACACAAAAATTCTTTCACACATGAAATTTTTCAAAAGTGCTTTGTTACACTGAAAAAACCCCATGTCTGTCTTTGTCCTTTTTCAGCGAATGAAGCATCAGTAGTCTTCAGTGGGATGGAAAAGGGGCTATCACTGGTGCTGGCAAGAGGAGAGGACAGCCTGGAGTTCTTTACCACCACACTCAGAGGGAATAGTTGCCAGGGTTGACTTTCTGAGTGCTATTCAGGTGGGATCAAGGTTTGAGGCTGGTTTCCCTGTTGTTTGGATGTTTACCTGAATTGACACCTGCAACTTTTCATACTACCTGCATCTTCATATTTTTCTCTATTGTCTTCAGCAGACATTAAAAAACTTTTTGTTTGGGAAAGGTGAGGACAGAGACAAAATGGAAAGGACCAGGAAGGGCTTGAGGTATATTTCCAGTCAGGGAGTGAAGATGAGATATCCTGAAACTTCAGTGCCTCCCCAGGCCGCTGGTATAATCAGTTTGTCTATGCACCATGGCTGTACAGAAAAAGCATGAGGCTAACAAAAAAGCTTTGTTCTGGCCTAGGGCTGGGGGATTCCTTTGTGGGAAGACTTGCTCACATCTGCTTCTCTGAGGGACTCATGCAGAAAGGGCAGGATAATGGGGCAGTCCTGTCCTGACCCTGCTGCCTCTGGGACAGCCCACTCTCATCACTCTTGTTAGCTCTAATTGCTTTTATTACAGCTACTTGATCAACTCATTTCTGTTTTATTAAATAGTTTTCAGATGGCATAGTTAGCAGAAGTAGCAACTTGTTAGTTGAAAGCAAATGTCCTCCCAAGAGAAGAAGCAGTGTGAGTCAGCATACAGATATACAGCTAGGTGACTGGCCCTGTGTTGCACATGATGTATAATCTCATGTTGTCTTTACCTCAACCTATGTATTTAGCTCATGGGTCATCGGCGAAGGGTTTCTCTCCTTTTTTTTGTTTTTGCACTATGCCTAGTACATTAAGGCCTCAGTGCTAGTTTGGTACCTAGAAGTATTGCTACAAGTTACAAAATAGCAATTGTTCAAAATTACAGGAATTTGGGATTAAGTTTGGTTTTCTCATTAAAACAAATATCTAAAATCTAAATTTGAAATCCATGTGTTAATTGGCTTCTCTGCCAAGGGAAGTATTTTTTTTAATAGAAATAACCTTGAGATGAAAATACTAGTAGAAGGTGTGTGGCAGCAGATTCTGCTTCAGATATGTTTCTCACTGCACCTCCTGGAACAGGGATGAGTATTTTATTTCTTAAAGCTAAATCCAGAAAAATATCTTCTATACCCTTCCCTCAGTGGACATTGAAGCCCCTTCCAGGCATGGAAGAGTGTCAACAGTCCTACCCTGCAAACATACGAGACTTGATCTTCTCGATGAAACCAAAGAGGGGAAGAATGGTGAGGAAGGAAGCAGCAGTGCTGGGAGGCTTGGTTGGAAACTCAGGAGATGCACACTTTTTTTACTTAACTCATTAGTGAAGGCCTTTGAGATCTATTAATGGAAAGTCCTGCAGAAAAGGTTAGCACTGTTAATTAAAGCTTTCGTCTCTTTCTTACTTGGTAGGAGATGAAATGAAGCTGAGAATGTTTTCTGTCCTAACAGCTGTAAAGATGTTGGGCCATAACCTTGGTTCTGTACAAGTTACCTTCCCTGCTTCTCAGCCATGTTTGTGTCAGCTTTCATTTCTGCATTCTGCGTTGAAAAATTTCTGGGGCACTTGTTTTAAATAGTGTCATTTGCCTGAGAACAGCAGTGACAAAGGATTGCCTGAGGTGTGCAGACCTGGTGAAGCATATCCATACATTACACAGCACTGCCCTCTCCAGTTGCTCACACCCTGACAAATTTGCCAAGCAAAGCTGTTGGAGCTCCTGCTTCAGCTGCGGGGCAAAACTGTCTGGCAGGACCTGAACTCTGCATGTTGGATGGATCACCAAGGAGCAGGAGAGAAGTTCCGGCCCTGCACTGCTGGGTCCACACTCACAGGGTTTTACTAACAGGCACATTTCCCTCCTGCTCCCTGAAAAATTCGGGTTGCAATTTTGCTTGAATGCAAGCGGGGTATTCAGTGATGTCAGTGTGCTGAGGACTGAGCAAACTCAGCTGCTTTCTGCCATGGTGGAAGGTATGTTAAATAACAGGCACGGGGGACCCATAAAACTCCAAGGACTGAGAAATCAGCTGTGGCTCATACTGAGTGTCGCTACTGCTGCAAGTTCAGTCAATGTGCACTCAACAAGAATGATCACTTATATATTTAAATTTTGGTTATGTATGAAATGAAGAGGGGGGAAAAAACAAATTAAATTAGGATATAACAGTTGTTTTGTAGCTTTTGAAGCATTTATGAACACTTTGTGTATGATGGATAGTTCTGAAAATATGACTTTCTCAAGAAAATCAATCCATTTTGCAACTGTAATGAATCGTGATATACAGTAGTCCAAACACTCCTTGCCAGCCAGCTACCTTAAAACAAGATGCTAAGGGAATTTTTTTTTTCTTTTTTTTTGATCAGAGAATGGGCTGGTTGAAATTCCTTCAGCTTTACTGAAACAGAAGTTAGCAATTTCAGACATATCAGATGGTGCATCAATTTTCTGTAAACAGAAGACTGTGCAACCCACTTTATTGAAAAGGCCTTTATACTGAGCTAGATTTAATCTCTCAATTTGAGAAGCAGCCCCATGAAATAAGATGTTTGCATGCAAAATCTCCCAGATTTCCAATGGAAATATAAAACAAAGAAGAGCATGTTCCCTTGGGGACTGCACCTATCTTGGATTAGATTTTCTCTGATGTTTTTGCATCATATTACCAATGGCTTCAGGGAAGTGAAACAGCAGTTTTCTTTCTTGAGAACAAAGGCTTGCAAAGTTAAAAAAAATGTTAATATATTTAAAGCACTTTTGGCCACTGTTCTTTTTATTACTATGAGAATTCTGGACAAAAAAAAAAAAGTATCTTGTTGTATTATTTTATCATCCATGTTAATGTTATTTGCATTTAAGGCTACAGCCTGAGAATTCTGTAAAGGAAAATGATTTCTAAAAGAGCACCTTCTGCTTCCCGTGGACATAGCTGTTTTAACTATTAGTACTGCTCTGACAGTACAGATCTGCCTCCAAAACACACTGGAATCCTTGAAAGCATTTTCCTTTGTGCTTTTTGTTTGTTTGTTTGTTTGTTTGTTGTTTTGTTTTGTTTGTTTAAGCTCCATGGATTTTGGAAAATATCTGATGGCCACACATAGAGTGCATGTAAACTTTGCAGAAAGTTTTGGAGATCCAGGATCAGGATTGTGTTCTCCTACACAGTTCTGACATTTCAGTTCTGACATCTTCCCCTATTTGCATGATTTTTTCCCTTTTTAACTATATTTGGCATTAGATCAGTTGTAGAAGCACCCAGTGCAGTAGGTTTTGCTCATGTGGTGTATCCCACTGGATGCAATGTGTAGGTGCCATGGGACAGGACAGTACCAAACACTTTCAGCCTGTTCAGATCTAAAGGAAGCGCTTTGCTTTTGCTTTGCTTAATCAACATAACAGATAGTTGCTACTATTATAAATTAATTAATAATTTAAAAATCCTCATTTG
>VZUA01021547.1:15668-30861 GCA_013401035.1 Horornis vulcanius | reverse complement strand
ACCTGCTCACTTCTTTGCAAAATTTTCAAGTAGTTTCAGTTTGAATGGCAGAGTTTACAGTTCAGACACCAAGCACCCTCCCAAAGCCCTGATCCACTTTAGAATTGTCAAGCACATGACTGCATTCTGTACTGAAGAGAACTGAAGGGGGGTTTAGCAGTAATTCATGTATTTCTGCCAGAATCTGTGAGCCTGAGGATGAAGATCCCTTCCCTTCAAAGTCTCTTCAATTACCATGGCAGGGGACAAGTATGTTTGATCACAGCATTATTTACAGTATAAAACAGTAATTACTTCAACCCAGGAAAAGCCCTGAGTTCAGGTATTCCCTTATTAGTCTATGCAAAACAATCCTGAATGGAATAAAATAACCGTATTGAAAGAGCTGGCCTAAGTTGAGAGACAGCTTTATTTAGCTACAAGAGACCCCTTTTGATGAAGTGACCGCCTAAATTGCACATTTCAGGAACTAATCAAGGATCAGAGTAGCTTTTCTAGGCTCACAAAAAGCTGTTTCCTAGAAAGCAATCCACACACTTGTTCGGGCATCACCCACCAGGCTGCCAAGGCACCAAGGGCACTCACCATTCACCAGAGGCTCCATGTGTGCAAACATGCAGAAGTCAAATTTGGAGGAGATAAAGCCAAGTGTGCTTGTCCATGATAAGGGGACCAGCGAGAGCTGTGTCAGGAAACCCCAGCAGCTCAAGGGACTACACAAACCTTTCTGCTGGGTCCTATTTACCCAGCAAGTTCCAGGTACACCCAGGATTTACCAGAACAGGGTCCTGCCCTCCCTGCACTTGAGCAGCAGCTCCTTCCAGGCATTTCCATCAGCCCACTGCCAGTTCCAGCTTCTCCAAACTTTCAGCAGTTTCCTGTTAAGTTACCTACAGAGAGAGAAGATTCCCAGTGGCATTGCCCTCAGCCGGGCACAGTGGGCAGAGCTCTGGCTCCCTACAGGAATTAAGGCACACTCAGGACTCAGATGCCTTCTCCTGTTAATTCCTGTATTTAGATCACAAGGGGCAAACTGGTTTGGATAATGTACCAGCACCCTGCCGCCAGCAAACCTGCTGCTTCCTGGCCATTCCTTGCTCAGCTGACTCACAGAACCATGGAAAGTCTTGGGTTGGATGGGCCCTTAAAGCTCATCCAGTTCCACCCCCTGCCATGGGGCAGGGACACCTTCCACTACCCCAGGGTGCTCCAAGCCCCATCCAACCTGGCCTTAGAACTCCTCAGTTCACTAAAGAAAAAAAACAAAAAGCAGTAAAAGCAAATACTTTCCCTCCTGTATTTAAATCACCTCAGTATCTTCCAAGTATTAAGACAGTTGTTTATTCCTATCTTTTTCCACTTGTGGAAAGTCACAGTTAATTTCAGAAGCAGGAAATGTAACAGCAAAATACTACTTTCCATTCACAAGCTGCACTTAAATTAGAGCTGGAGATGGACCTCAACTCAAACAAACAGTAGGCAAAGAAAAAGAATCTTAAAGAGGGCCCTGCCCATAAAGGCACGTGGGAAAGGGACACGGAGCTGTCTGATTACCCAGCTTTAGTGAGGAGCAGTGAAACTGCATCTCACCAAGAGCCTCAGCAGAGCAGCCACCAGGGATTAAACAGCACAGTCCTTTGATGTGGGAGGCAGGAGGCCCATGGAGGAGTCTCACAGCTCTTGTGATTGCCTCAAGAAATGTTTTAATGGGCTTCAATTCCCGTAGCTGGTTTGGAAGATCAATTACACACATTAGCAGTATCTGGTGTGAAGTACAGAGGTCTTTAATAGAGCAGTTAATTTTGTCACACTACACTATGCATTCCTCTAGAGACACAACAGTGCTGCTTCAGAACCAGTTGACAGCAAGGCATATTTTTCTACTTTTATGTATCTTTGAGCCCAGTAGTCCTCCATCAACTAAACCAAGGTAGATGCTCTGCAATGTTCAAATCTTGAATGTATCAAAGGCAAGAACGACTACAACTTCTAAAGTCACATCTTCAGACTGCCCAGGGAGGCTGAGTTCAGTCAGGACAAGTCCCCAAAATACTTTCTCCACAACAACTTCCATAATATTGGAAGTACACAGGCTTGCTCCCTCACACTGAAGCTGCACAGCCCTTCAGTGCCAGGAAGGAATTTACTTGGATTAACAGAATATGCTTATTCTAAAAAACTAAACAGCACAAAGCCAAAGTTAAATATATCTAGGCATTTCAGAGACACCAAAGAAGGGTTTGTGGTTGCTTGAGACACAGATGTGTATCAAAACACTGAGTTTCAGCTAGAATTGAAATTGAGTTCTGCAACAGACTACAGCTCTGCTAGTGAAAAAAGGTGTGACAGAGCTCCTGTGAACAGCCACAGTCTAGCCCATCTCCTATTTAAAGTTAAAATCCATGGAAGTCCAAGTTTCCATAGAAGGATACCAGCAGATACTTGGCTGATATGGAAAAAGGAATTAATTCTGTAGGGTAACTGTATCTCCTTTGGCCAATTCTGCCATCCAAACAGCAATTACAACAGGAATGAGTTTCTCTGGGGAATAGGAAGAATTCCCTTCCTACCTGCTCAGTTAAATCAGACCACACCAAGTTCTCTATAGCAGATCAGTTTCTACCAAAAAGAGATATTCCTCCAATATTCTATTTTACTAAATGACCTTTTCAAAAGCACAACAAATTAGAATATACAGACACTTATTTAAAACCTCTCTCACTTATTTTCCCTAAAGAAACTCATTCCTTGTGGTAGATGCAACAAACCCTGAGAAGGAAGAATAGTAGTACAAAGAATGTAAGTAGTCATTTAAGTGTTTTATCCTTTAGAGAACATTCACTCCTTCCCTGTGTGACTCAAAACAAACTCAATTTACTAAGAAAGACTTGGTTGCAATTAAGAGATAAATCACCATTTTAAAGAAACAAAGGTTTGGGCTCTTCAGCACATTATCCAAACACAACACATCCACATCTCTCCCACAGGCATTGCAGAAGTCAGAGCAGTTCACAGCTCACTCTTTTATTATTGATGCATCAGGGAAGGTAATTTTCATTTAATTCCAGATTTTAAAAAATATGTATGGCAGGAGACTGCAGTTATCCACTTCAATTTTTACATTTAATTATCAGCCAGCAGAACTTAACCTTCCTTTAAAGAATATAAAGATTTCTAACCATCCTTACAGTAAATTTACCACGTCCCCTTTAAATTGCATGTTAGAAAAACACACAAGAGCATGTGTGTATTAATCCACGAGCTTTCCTAAAGATGTGAAAAACAGCACAAGTCACATTTGTAACACCGCAGTTCTTACCTGTGACTTGCAGATCTCAAGCTTCAATTAAATACACAGAAGTGGCACTCCACAGTAAAAATTAAGATCAAATAAATCAATCTATTTTTGGTCTCTATCATTGCATTTGAAGCACCCTCTGAATAGCAAAACCAAGCCCCTACTACTGAACACGAACTTTGAGAAGTCTGCATTAAACCCATGAGAGTAAAATATTCAAGGTGCATTTGCTTGGAGTGAAAAAGTAAATCTGGCAAATTTTGGTAAAAAAAAAGTACCTACAACATAGATAAGGAGCAATAAACATCGGGTTTTGGGTCCTGCCTTACTGCCTTTCCTCTGATGAAATGAAATGGCAAAACCCCCTGACCTCAGCTGACACTCTAGGTCGTGCTGCACACACAGGATAGAGCTGCAGAAAATGAACAAACACAATTCTGAGCCTCTGTTTGCTCAGGTTCTCAAGGATCTCCTTAAACATCTTATGAGGTGCAATCTCTGGTCAAAATCCAAACCAAAAGAGGGCAGGAATTTCTCCCCTTCCCGTAACTCTCTAGGCTGCCTGCAGTAACACTTGCCATCAGATCCAGGGGGACTGAACTTCCCAGAAAGCTTTCCTTCGGAGAGATGCCAATTCCCCACCAGATTTCTGTCACAGAAACAAGGTTGAATATCCATTTACAAAACAAACAAAAGTTACTTCTGCCCTTTGAGTGCAAACGGGAATGTACAAAGTACCAAGATCAATAAATATGAAAAAAAAATCCAGAACAATTTGGAATGAGTGGAGAACAGCACACCAGGGAGTGCAAGCCCCCACTGGCACGGTTCCATTACATCAAGTTGTTCTTTGGACTCATCCAGCTGAGGTTTGAGGATCATCAGACATATCCTTTCTCAACTATCAATTCCAATATTAAAGCTGGAATCTGAAACCAACTTCAGAGAAATACTCAAAGGCAAAGGAAACCTTCATGCTCTGAGCAAAAACAGAACAAGGATAAGAACAATGCTCAGAACACTTAAGTGTGCCTTGCTTTTACTGTAAGCCTTTATTTCAGAAGGTTATGCAGCTGGTGTAACACAAATCTACATGTGAAGACAAATCTAGAAGCCAATGCTCAGAGCCGAGATGAAAAAGCATCTGTAATTTAGATAAATAACAGCTCGCTGCAGGAACAACCTCAGCATTCAGGTCTTGTATTTCAGAGCCTGCACAGTTTTGCTCATTGAGATTCAAATGCCAAAAAATAGCCCAACTCCTCTCCTGGATGGAAGATCACATCTTGATGCAGGAAAGCTTAGCTGAAAGCTTAACTGAGTCTGTCAAGGAAGGACAAGGATTCAAGGTATGTATGTTTATGAGAAGTATCACTGTGTCATTAGCTTGGAGATGTGACATCTCTGCATCAGGTCCAGCTGACAGAATTGTTCCACAGGAATTCCCTGATGAGAGAGGGAGAGGCCTCCAAAATAAAAATGCCACCACGAACCAGCACTTACAGCCAAACTTCCATGTTCAGCCTGAACAACTTGAAGCTTGAACTAAAGATTTCTCTTTTCCAGTTGCCATTAGGTTGGGTGCTGAAAACCAGATCCTGCAAGAACAGGTAGGACAGAGTGGCCTGTTCTGGTATTTTACTATTTCAGGCAGTCAGAGCATTGATGTGGAAGTGCTGCTCTAAGGGAAGGGATCCTTGACAGGCTGGCATGGCTCAGTGCTGGATTTCTGGCCTAAGCTGTTACATGGAATTGCACAATGAGCAAACAAGGGAGGCAAAGCTGACAGTCCAAGCCCTGTATTAATGACCCAGCAGGTTATTTTCACTGTTCATACACACCACAGAAATCAACTTGTAATTGCAGCCTAAAGCAGCCCTACATAAAAACCATGGAGTGAAGGGTTACACATTAGGAAATGCAAGCACTGTGATCACCTGTGAAGCTTCTGCCCAGCCTCTCTTGGAATATCTATGGTCCTTAATTCCCTTCTCCATCCTCTTCTTCCCATAAACCCTTACCCAGTGAGCTGGGGGGGACAAAACTCTCTGAACCCAGAACTTTTCAAATAGTTCTTTTCCTTAAACCCTGCAGTCAACATGGAGTCCTGAAGCAGGTCACTCCTTCTTGCACTACTCCTTTTATGGCACCTCCTCTGCTAAGGATCCACAGCACTCACCAGAGCTCTCACACTGTTCTGTATGCTAATGGACTTTTAAAAGGCTGGAAAACTACAGATAGTAAGAGTTCAAGCCATCAGAAGGATCTTCTGTGCCCAGAACAGATGTCCAGAATTCATGTTTTTTAATATTCCCAATTGTTATAGTATACCTGCTCTGTGTTTGGGAAATAAAACTCCACTTCCAGGGTCTTAGCAGCAGAGTCAAGCACTCAGGCCTGGAGTTGTGTACTCAGCACCCAAACCATAACTCTACACACACCTGGAAAGGTTCCCGGCAACTTCCTAGCCAGGACCACAACCCACAACCAGGCAGGGACACGCCTGCCTCTCCAGGATGGCACCGGCCTGACTCACCAGACCACCACCTACAACTTCTTCCCAGATAAAGCCACCTCACCCAGTGCTTCTACAAATACCAGGTAATTTAAAATCTTATTGAGCCACCTGGAAAGTCTGGATTTCTTCAGGTGTCCCATCCTACTGCAGCTTCTGTTTAGAATTATCTCAGTTATTACCTGTGGGGATGAACTACTGATGTCAGCACACTCACCACAGTACTCAAAAGATCAGACAGATTGTTAGACACCTGAATATCCAATCATCATTCCTCCCACAAACAGCCTAATCTTTATTTATATTAGTTTATTGGCTCAAGTGCACAGCACAGACAAACCTTTTTGGGAGGGAGGCAAACCCCTGGCAAGCCTTCAGAGCAGACCAGCACTCCCAGTTGGGAGCTTCATCAACAGCCATGGCCATTGGTATCAGAAAGCCCAATTCTTCTGGCTCTGGACACCAGTTATTTCTGCAGCAACTTTAGAGCAGGCTGTTTTCTTGAACCCATTGACAAAAAAGCCACTAAATTAGCTCACAAGTCAGTCTGTGTAACACGGCACAGGCCACCTGCCTCAGTGAAGCCCCAGTGCCATGCTTTGTCTGCCACAGCTTTAACTCTTACTTAACTTATCAAAAGGATGTCAGAAGTCTTATGCAAGTTCACCTCTAACATACTCGTTATACTCTTAGGAGTCATTGAATGAAATGTGAGTTAATGAATAACACAGCAGGAATTATTTCATTATCCCCATGGTGAGAGAGAGCCATCTAATTCTTGGACATGATGTCAGACTTGAGAAACAGCCAGTGGTACTTAGTCAGGCTTCCATTGCTCACTCAACTGCTACAGCACTGCTGTTCCCAGAGCAAGTCTGCAGGCTGCTCTGACAGCTCGGGAGCAAAGCCACTCCAGGAGAAATCAGGAATTCAAGCAGCAGGAGTGAGGAACTGGAACCTGTCACTCTGCTCCCACAGAAGGGAGAGGTTTCTAGCAGCCCACATTTAATGTACAGGCCTTGCAAAGGAATGGGAATCAAGGCAGTAAGAGCATGTCAGATCTTCACATTTTCCTCTTTTACAATGTCAACTCCACTGCAGTCACCATTTGTCTCTGCTGCTAAGCCAACCTGTCTATTAAACTCCATCAAAACCCCAGGACACCAACTGAAAGGGAAGTCTGAAGCAAGGTATAGATCCTTCATCAGTCATTGGCAATCCTGTCTTTTGGCATTCCAGGCTGCCTCACTTCCAATCCTAGTTCAACTAACACTTTTCACTATAGAACTTCAAGCATTGTGGCTGCAAGTAAATTTTCACTGCTTGTGAAAAACACATCTTCTGCTAGCGCAGGCAGTGAGGAGGAGAACTCCAAGAAAGACCCATGTCCTTCAGGTCATCATTTGCCTGCAATAACAAACCAGCTCTAGATTCCCTGAAGAGTTTGTATGCATAAAAGACCAAGCAGGTTCAGAAGGTGTTCAGAGCTGGTATTTTAATGATTTCCTCACTGTGAAGTCCATCCTCACTGCTATCAGGACAGCTATGACTGGCAGTGCCCTTCTGATAGTTTGGCTCTCAGGACACATTCCTTCCTGTCCAGAACACCCCCATACTTCCTTCACATTAGGAGGAGCAGTCAGGAGTAAGAAAGCAGCAGACATTTGAACAGCTCACACCAATCCATTACAGTGTCTATAAGTATTATTTACCAGGTGTTCCCCTCTAACAACCTGCCTGATGAGGAACAAACTACTACACAAGCAAGCTAAAACATAAGCAAGAAGAAAAACTGGAAAGCCTGGGAGACTAAAGCTAGAAGATGGACTTAGACAGATGAAAACCAGAACTATCTCCCTGACACATCATAGCCAATTAAAGGCCCAACAGAAGTAGATTTCTCTGCATGGACTGCAGAAATTCTCATTCAAGGGAAAGATTTCCCCATAACCTGCTGCTTGCACTCACTCCTGGACAGCCTCAGAGCAGCGAGTCTGTGTAACACATCAGAAGCAAAGGACAATCGTGCCACACTCCTTATCAAACGGAAAGAAACATTATCTTCAAGCCTAGCACGTGCTGTCCTGTCATTCACACATGAGTGTGCACATGAAGAATGTATTCATAGTCCAAGCCTGGCATCACAATTACTGCCAGGACTGCAATGCTGCAAAATATTTAGAACAGCTCTGTTAATACTATAGTTCAATTCCATGATATTGTTAATATATCCCAGCCTGCAAATCCACTATTGTTCCACTAGCATTCAACTTTAACTCTTCAATAAATGTTCAAAATACCAATACTTAAGATACAAATGTCATGGTAGTATCTGTAAAACTGATAAAAAATTCAGTAAGAAACTACGAAAAGCTGACTTTGGACCAACTTTCTGTCATGTGAGAAGCTTCTGAACTGGTATGGAGCAGCATTGTCCTGTGAGGAGCATCTGTGTGCAGGAATGCCTGGGCCTTTGAGTCACTCCAAGGTGCTCACCCAGCAGTCACTGCCCGCGCACCCCTCAGCTGATCAGCAGAGCACACAGAGCCTCAATACCCAGCAATCAATGCACAACAACACAGAGTGAGACAGGAACCACGTTTCGGAGGTGTGATGCCATGTAAGAGGGTAATGGGATTGAACTGATGCCCTCAGTGCTGAGCCTGGGAGCTCTCATTCTGCCTTGTACACTGATACTGCTGAAGTTGAACCACGTGCTTACATTCCCCACTGAGTCAGAGCTGTCCTTACACAACACATCCAAGTTCCTCAAGGCTGCTCAGCAGGCTCTTCGCAGGCTGCAGCTGTGCTCCTTCTACAGCTGTGCTGGTTAACCAGGCTCTCCTGCCAGGGAAACTGCCAAAGCCGTGCACAGCCAAGAGAGACTGGTCTCTCCTGGAAGCATCCTCAGTGCCATGTCCACAGCAACTGCACACAAAAACGGCCCCTGGGACCTCAAGGCAGATTCTCCTCATCAACAGCCAGATTTTGTGCTAGATATTGTCTCTTTTCACCAGTCCCACATTCTATCCCTCAGTGAGCAGCTCTTACCTATTTTGGCCACACACTTCAGTAGACAGACACAAACTTGATTCAGCTGTCTGGTCTGGTGGGAGAACAGGGCAGCAACATCCAAGTGTCTTTAACTCCACAGTTTCCAGCTTAAAAACACTTAAGACTCACTAGAAGGAGTAAACCATGTCATGCAGACTGTCTGGAGAGGCATCAGTCATTTACAAATATAGCTGCACACTGCAGCTTGGGATTCAAATGTGAACAAGAGCTCAGACATTCCCTTTGCTCTTCCTACACTGTTCCCACTACAGTTCTTCCTCACACCCCAAGCTTTTCCCTAGCATTAAGCAGCTGCCTAAGTGAAAGTCAGTTATAAAGTTATTGTATCATGACCACTATTTTCTCAAAGCTTAAAAATTAAATCAAGTACTCTACTACTGGAATTTTCATTACCAGGAAGTTGCAGTAATGCTTATTGCATTAAGGTTATTGGTTTGTTCTCCCAATATGATAACTCCATCAGTTCAATGCTTTGAGTTAATTATTATTGTTTAAGTGAGGTAAATGCAAACAGAAACCTAAACAGCATGGAATAAACAGTAGGAAACCAAGCTCAGCTATGTAAAGATAAACCAAATACTTCATGATCACCTGCAAGTATTAGGGAAATTCTCACACAGCTCTCATATGTATGAGAAATTAAAAGCCCTGACAATCATAGCTTCAGAAAATGGCCACAGGAAAACGATACAGTGAGGTAAAGACGCAGACTTTTTTCCTGTATCTTGACACTTGGAACATGCTCTGAAGAAAGGTTTATTATAATATTTTTTAAA
This sequence comes from Horornis vulcanius, assembly GCA_013401035.1. Classification (NCBI taxonomy): domain Eukaryota; kingdom Metazoa; phylum Chordata; class Aves; order Passeriformes; family Scotocercidae; genus Horornis; species Horornis vulcanius. The sequence goes on along the minus strand of VZUA01021547.1, from coordinate 21,197 downwards.
AAAAGAACTAGACCATAGATTGCAATATTTCCAGAAAATTCTGTCAGATTATCCCAGCAATAAAGCATAAATAAGCATAAATGATTCTCTAGAGACACTGCCCCACCTCCAGAGATCCTCTGGAGTTTCTTCAGCACTGATGAAAAAGTACTTCCAGTGATAATGTGCTCTCATGTGCCCAAGGGTCAGGGGCTCCAGCAGCCAAGGGGTGATGGAGGCAGCAGAGTCAGCACTGGCACAGACTGCTTGCGCTGAAGGGCCTCCAGTTGCCATGGAAGTCTCCCCAAGTTCCACTGCTGAGGCCGACCTTGGAGCTGGTCAAACAAGTGGCTCATGTGAAGCTGCTGCTCTGAGATGCTCAGGAAAGCTGTGAACTGCCCAGAGGAGTGACTGCCACACAACAATATGCTCACTGCAGAGCAGTGCTCCAACACCACTGAATAGACAATGCAAAGAGCCATTCAAGTGTCAGTCTCCCAGAGCGGCCAGGACAAAGTGCTTTTTGTTTCTGTCTTTGAGATCCTTGACAAATCAAAACTAGATTAAGTGTGCTGGCAGAGTGGCCTTACCTCCCGGCCGGATACAAGATCCCGTGGCAGAGGGCTGCCAGTGCTCTGCAGCAACTCACACCCAGCCATGCTCTGCCCTCCCTGGGAGAGCTTCGGAGGCAATCACACCTTTGAGCTTGATGGGAAGCTCAGAGGAATCATTCTGTTACAGCCAAGATCAAATATAACTCAGAGATAAGAACTGCAAGTCCTGATTCTATAGGTGAAGAGGAGTCTGTGCCTGAGCACACTAATCACTGAAGGCTTTATTATCTCTAAAGGAGGCTCTGAAATAGATACATTTGTGTTTTGTATAATTTCCATTTAACGTTGCTAATTTCCTCAGTATCATTTTTTGCAGCTCAGGGACAAACAGCGTTACTAAGTAACTCTCCAGGATGAAGTTCCAGTGCTTAGTTTTCACTGCTGAATTAAATACATAAGCATCTTAACAACCACAAATCCAACAGCCCACTACTCCAGAACCCACAAAGACTAAGCACATTTTGTCTGTGCAAAACACATGAATGTTTATCAAGCAACATATCAAATCTTACCACAAATACTAAATAAAACCCAGCAATTCAACTGCTTCAGTTAACAATTAATAAAAGCTCTGAGGCAAAGGAATGCACCTGCTTCCACTTTCTACATAAATCTCAAGTACATCTGAAGCAATGTCTCAGATAAAAAACTGTTTCATGAGCTGCATTTTTGAAGGATAATTTGAAATCACCAGTAGTGACTATCTTTCAGTATGGTGGCCTTCCTGTGCCAGAAGGTCAGCCCAAGCCCCCAGAGTCACAGGATCCATGGAGCAGCCCTGTTACCCTGCTCCTATCCCAGGGCACAGCTCTGTGCCCAGTGAAGGCTGCTCTAAGCCACCAGCACAGGCACCCTTTTACCAAAGAAATACAGCAAAGCACTGCAAAAATACTTGTTAAATGCTTCACTTGCTGCAAGCCTGGTCTAGAAGGGTTCAAAACCCCTTCAGAGTATCAGTGCAGTCATGCTGAGCACAGCACCAAGACTGCTTGTTAAACTCTGAACAGGCAATGGGCTGAAACAACACAGGTGGAGCTGCAGATTTCTACCTCAAATGGGTCTACAAGGAGCACTGTCATTCTGTCACTTGTGACAACGAGTTAAACCACTGGAAGGAAGAGAAAGAACAACACTGGAATTCTGATCAACTTAACTCCCCGCTAGCAGCTCAGTAAGAGCACCAGTTCTGTGAAATATTTGCACCAGGCTCTAAGTACTAAAAAAGGATGTAATTCAAGTCTGTGTAACACCAAACAAATCTGCTACTTCTCCACTTGAAAATTCAGTGAGGATTCAAAGCAGGACACACCTAACTAGACAAACAAGAAGATTAATTCCTTACTCCAGAGTTGAAGCCTTCAAGACCCTTCCATTTGACCTTCATTTTTAAGATATTCCATATATCCAGCATATGGCAGAGCATTCACCCAACCTATTGTGTGCAGACATTAGTAAGGACTTATCTCCATTCCTCCCCAAAAAGCACACCTGTAAAATTGCAATCAGATACAATGTAAAATACATCACTTCAAGATAAGTGATAGACACTCATCTCAAATATTTCAAGAAATTTCCAGGATTTCAGAAAAACTCACCAGCAGACCAACTCCTAAATCCTGATTTAGAAGTTCCAAAAGCAAAACTAAAGAATGAGAAAGGTGTACAAGACAAGCACAGTTGCTTGTTCACTCCAGGCCACATTTACTTTTCCGCCAAAGAAGAACTCACCGGGTAGGTAGGTTTTGAGTGACACACACCTTGGTATTTAAATAACTGAGATCTAGAGATGTAGGACAGAGGTGAGCAACCAGGAGTTAACTCTTCAAACAAATGCAAGTTTTAACAAGATAAATTCTTATCCTATACTTAGAGTTTAAAGGTTACAAAAAGCTCAGTGTTGAAGGAACAGTGCAGCATCAGGCAACAAGCTTTTTATAACAAGGCAAAGATGCTCTGAATTCCATGTAGAGGCTGAGCTGTCACTCACCCAGCATGATCTATGGATTCCCAGTTCTACAGCAAAGTTCACACTTTCTCTTTCACATTCTTATATGTAATAAACTCTCAGTTGTTTAATGGCTGAGTTTTGGTTAAAATGTTATTTAAAAATATATATTCAAAGTAACCAAGTCATAATTTTTAGGGGTCACAACCCTTCAGGAGTCGCCTAACAAGCAGCAGATTCTTCAGACAAGTTTCAAGCCATCAAATTTGTTTCAACATGTACAAAGTCTGCTAAGTCAAGTCTTTCAACAACACTCACCAAAGGGTGACCCAGGGGAGAATACAATGGCACAACCTGACTAACTGCTATTCAGTCAAAGTGCTGGTTTTGTTTACTTTTGCAGGCATGATGGATGCATGGGGTTGTCCTACCAAAATTATCTTCACATGGCTGCACAAGCCCTCTCTGAACTCACCCCAGGGTATTCCTTCACCTTCCACATTTCAATTATTTACAAATAGTTAAACAGATCTTAAGAACAACAACCCCACACAGGGACCTAAGTTCTTCCTCCTAAGTTTTCCAGAGTCAAACAGGAGGTTTGAAGCTCTAGAAAACAATGCTGCAACACCAGTTTAAAGCTTACTTGTCATCAATCCATGGAAGCTTAAAAGTTGACATTCCACAAGCAGCAAAAACCCCAGTTGGCTATGCCTGCAAGTGCACCACAAATGTGCTCCACAGCCACATCTCCAGACTCCTGAAAATCAAATATATCAGCAATGGAACCACCAAGACTCATCAGCCTACCTGAAGGGACTGGAGTGTTCTCTGCACCTGCAGAAGTGGCTATCGCCTTCCAAACCCAGCTTGGAAACTCAGGTTAGCTCTAGGAATTCTTTAATTGTCTTGGCAAGAGGCAGCATAAAAATTGTGGAATTGAAGTGCATAAATTAGGTTTTGAGGGTGTTTTGGCATTAGGCCTTTCTTTAAGCTGTAAGCTAAACTAGATTCTCCCTGCTCGTTTCTTGCACAAAAACCTTCAGTCCTTTCTTGTCCTTTTCAGGATTCTTCAGACCAATTTCTGTGGACAAGGCATGTTTTAATTGCTTGCTCCTTGCCTTCATGAAGTCACTTTATCTCAATATACATGACTAGACCTGCAGCATAATTATAGAAAAATCATTTCTTAACTACTACACAGTTTGGTCTGCTGGGATTGACACATGGCAGTAAGGGTTGATGATGAGACTAAAAGCTGAATTTTGTTGGAAGAACCAGGAAAAAAAAAAAAAATAACAGTAGTTAGGAATACTTAGAAATTGAAAGGAGACAAAGTAGATTAAGCCATATTGCAGTCCTGGGGATCTTGAAATATGTTCAAATACACGAGGCTTAGCCCTACTAGGTCTCTGCTTTGAATACCAAATAATTTGAGTCTAGGAGAGAGAAGCATGCTAGCAGGGCTGCTCAGGTAATCCCTGCCTCTGTGAGCAGTGGTCCAGCCTCTGGCACTCATATAGTTTAGAAAGCTGGACAGTAACTTGAAATACTAATGTTTAGAAAAATAAGCTACAGGGCATAGCAGCTTGTAACTTACTGTTAGGGAGCTGCCAAGTGCTTCCTCCCTGACCCGAGCAAATCAAGGTGCCTTATGCAAGAGGAAAAGTCTTCATACCTGCGTGCTGAATGGGACCACAGCGGCGGGCTGGGACATGATGCAACAGCACCATTAGTTTTAATAGGGCTGCTCTCTGGGTGTGACCCTGAAAGGAGGGGAGCACAACTGGGACCGTATACAAAGAGCTTAGTAAATAAACAGGCTTCACAAAGAAAGCAAGAAATAGCTCTTATTGTCTTTGCTACACCAGTCTTACACTTGTCAAATGAAGCAAAATCCCCTGTCCACAACTCCCCAGGTTGTCCCCTCCCACCAGATCCACCCAGCTCAGGCATCAGCAGTGGCAGTGATGAATCCAACCACACACCACAGGTGAGCAGAGCACCAAGCAGGTTTCCAGATTGCTTCCTACTCCGAGCTGAGTACAACAGCAGGCTTGACACTGCTGTCTCCTCAGTGAATTACTCTAGAACTCCCACCCTTAGACCCTTGTGCTGCTCAGTTATCGCCAGCCCTTCAAGAGTTCACAGGAAGAAGTGCCTGTGCAGTGAAAACACTGCAGAGGAGTTGGAATGCCCCAGCAATGGAAAGCTAGACAGCTCTCCAGCCTGCCAGTCAACACTGGAGAAGGAAAGGATAATTTGCCTGGAGTAATGGGCTAAGTATAGAGCCACCATTCCAGTGGCCCAATTACCTCTGCAATTCTTCTGATGCAAGTGGAACGCCTTGGGAAGCAGCTGGCTCCAGCTGCAGGTAGGACTAGGGACTGAAGCTACTGCCCTGATCTTGTGCTTAACAGACCAAATTCTGCAAAAGCAGCACCAAGAGTCAAGACGAACATTTTTCTAACTCACTGCAGTCTTTTTGCCATCCTCAGTTCATTACCATATTTCAGCACTTTAGGGAATCCTATTCTATTTTAGAAAACCCCTTGCCGAGTCCTCTCCTCAGGTCAGTGTTTAGCAGTCACCCTCATCAAGTGTCAGCATTCAGTCTGTCATTTAAAAGCCAAAATTCCAGTTTGACAAGTGCAAGGCATTTTGGTTCCAGCTTCTAAAGCCTGCAGAACTGAAGGAGGGAAAAGCAACATGACAGTGACCAGGCATATTGGTATCATTAGACAGCTATACAGGGAGCTACTGCTTTTTGAAATTCACTGTTAATGAATATTTATTATTTGCTTACTTTAACAAGGGTTTATCTGTATTACTTATACAGCTCTGTATCCACTGATGTCCCATGTTGTCACAGACTCCAAAAGAAGGACCTACAATTAGCTGTACGACCAGTTTTTCTGCAAGGAGGTTTCCCTCCAACCCACCCTGTGATCATTTGAACACTGTAGGATACTGAACACACAGGTACAAGAG